>OMLF01010946.1:0-11085 GCA_900302615.1 Holocentrus rufus
TTTCGCTCATTCTAACTATCTAACATTCATAGCTGTCTGATGAACAACTAGTACTGCAACAGAGCGATTTTCCTGTGGGGATCAATAAAGTTTTCTGAATCTGAGTTGTTTATTGCAAAGAGGCTCTTGATGCATTTACATCTTGCTAGACTGCGACACTAACTGCTTTGCTCTACACTCTTTTACTTCGTACACTCCTCTTGCTTAATATGGACAAATCCATGGGTGCTTATGAATTCTGGGGGCACCAGTGAACCTTCTCTTGTGATCCTTCAATCATTTCTCTCTTAACCTTATGCTCATTGCATTGATTTGGAAAGCAGTACATGATGAGTCATCCTGGACCATGCATAAAAACAGCCCCTACCAGCAGATGCTATTAGTCATATCACTGGCCGCCTGACAAGTCAATTTTCTCTGTGGTGTTTTGCATATTTTTAAAATTGACAAAAGATGTATCATTTATCTCAAACCTTTTTCACACGGCGCTTACCTCAAGGCTAAGAATGTTCCAGAGCCTTTTTCTTTTTTTTTTTTTAAGCCCTGGCTAATTCTGAGAGCAGGACCAGTAGATGTTTCACACTGGCGCACATTGAAGAGAGTTCTGGAATAAAGCTTCCCCTGCAGGGTTAACAGTAGACTCTCTAATTGGTGACCTGGTGTAGTGTTGGAAGTAGCTAAATTATCCCTGGGGTTAATTTAATCAGTGTAAGGCCTGAGGAGGAGAGGCACGCAAATGATCCTTTTACTGCACACTTCTATGTATTAGCATTAGTATGGTCCTCTGGCAATGCTGTCAGTTCGCTCAACATTCGGCTACCATCCGTGATCAAAATTTCTATTAAAGAAACTTATACCAGCTTTCTGTGGATAAAGTGGCAAAATGACTGATGGCTGTCAAGAGTTTTTGATTAGGATCATCAAGCTATCAGGTTAAGGGAATACTCCAACGTTTTGGGCAAAATGCAGTTTTTCCGACTTACCCAGACTGAGACAAGATGTTCGATACCATTTTCACCTCTGTGCGTCCACTGGTTCAGTTCTTGTGGGTAGCATTTGGTGTTAGCTTTGGATAAAGACTTGAAGTCTACGTAAGTAGTAAGTCAAGTAAATCTTCCAACTTACTTGAGGTCTACAGGAGCCATTAGCCTAGCTCAATTAAAGTGAAGAATCTTGGATTTAAGAAAAAAAAAAAAAAAAAAAAAAACGAGAGTGGTTTTGGGAGGAGCTAGATGGTAGGAACCATAACCGCTGAACACAGATGGAAGGATACATGTAATGAGAGGGTATAACATCTCCGAAAATGACTCTCATTTTTCAAAACATTTCCAAGATGTGTATTTCAAATACATATAGAATGTGTAAATAAGACAGCTTCAGAGTTGCTGTAAGGTTTTTTTTCCACTTTGATGGAGCTAGGCCAATGACTCCTATAGATTTCTAGTCTTTATGCTAAGTTAACAACCAATGCTGCCCATCGGAACAGAACCAGTGGATGTACAGAGGTGAAAATGGTATTGAACATCTTGTGTCAGTCTGGGTAGTCAGAAAAAGATATTTTCCCAAAATGTATGTATGAGTATTCCTTTAAAAGAGAAAAAAAAGCTTTATTAGACTCAATTTTCTTGCTTGCGTTCAGATGATGATCACTAACCCGATGGCATTCTTGAGTATTCCTTGAATGCTAGCTTGGCCTGAGATATGGAAAAATGATCAGACCTTGACATACCCAACTGATTCCTTCTTGTGTATAGAGAATGTAGTTTTGTACCTATGGTGGCTACCACTGCTGAAAGCTGAAAGCATTGTCACCCAGTGGTATGGCTCTACAAGCACCTCTGCACTGCAACCCCCGTGGAACTTACTTCCTCCAAAAAAGCACTTAAGGAGTGCATGCATATTATAGGCTTTAAAAAATCCCCGTAATTGGCTTTAACAAATGCCTATAGTTCCAGAGAGGAAAATGTGGGTTTATTGTGTTTATTGCAAGTGTCATTTGTTTCAGCAAGGTACCAGTATTTGTGATGTGTCCAGTGTTACTCAACTTGTCCTCAAGTGACTATAATGTCTCAGTAAAAAGTCAGCTGAGTTTCAGGTGGTATCATAGTGTGAAAAGCAGATATTCAGTGTGTGGGTGTTTGGGGTGAGAGTTAGGCCAAGGTCATTACTAAGGTTACAGAGTCTGAGGAAAATCAGCAAATAGAGACATTTTGTTGTTCTACTTTCTGCCATCTGATAGCTGAGTGTCAACACTGAACAATCCAAATAAAATATTCCGGGTCATTTGATCTATGTTCTATTGTAGGTATGATGATAGATGGCATCTTTCTCTCCACCCAAAATAAGTATTTAGAGGCAGATTTCCTCCCAGAGATTTATGCCCCAGACCTGGACCCACAACATCATGCTCATAGTCTATGCTTTGAATGTAGAAAGTGAGAAACTTTTTACTGCATGTGTAAGTTCTGGTGTCCAGGTTAGCAGAGGTTAAGTGTCCAGACACACACTGCACTCTAGTACCCATCTTTTGCACAGCAGGACCACTGAACATTCAATATGTGGACTGCAGTGCAATAACGATCCCATGCTGGGGCATATGTGTGTGTGTATGTGTGTGGACATGCAGGAGTGAGTGAGTCTATCGGTGTGTGTGTGTGTGTGTGTGTGTGTGTGCGTGTGTATGGATGTGGGTATTGTGGGTGACGGTGTGAGTCTTTTTAAAGGTAGGCTTTTTGTTAACTTGCTAACCCCTGTGTGCTTTAAGCATTTTGGTCTGCTGAACACACTCTAAACATCACCATCAAAAACAGGGCTGGTTTCTACCAATGCACGAGTTCCTATTGATTGTGGGTTATGAGGGATAAACAAATTGATTCTTTATATGTACTATGTGTTTGTTTAATCTGCACTCAGTGAGCATCGCCTTCATCATAAAATAGCCTGCTGCATGGATTGACTGACATTTAATGCAAAATAAATAAATAAATTAACCTTATGGAATTGAGATGCATTCAGTGGATCAACAGCGAGAAAATTCTCAAAATCAAGGTGCCAATATAAATCTCTGTTTTGCTCATGAAGCAACTCAAATCCACTGAGGAGGAAAACAGTCATTGGCACCTAGAATATGCTTTCAAGGAGAATTATCAGTAGTCAAATGCCACTCCTAGTCACCTCTCAGATCCACTCAGCATTGTTTATTTTCTCTTTGGTTGCTTGTTCAAAATTTTGAAAAGGCCAAAGGCCGATATGTGCGATGTCAAAGTTGCTCCTGTCTCTTTGACATGCCAACTCCTGCACCCCTGGGTGACCTGCAATAGCAGATTGTCCCAATTGTATTATGCTCCTTAATCCCAGATTATGCCTTTAGTGTTCTGAGGTTATAAACAGGTAATCTGCTTGCACTCTTTAATCAGACAAAATGTTGAGGTATTAGGGCAGGTGTGCCAGCTTAACTTAGCCTTGTACTGTGCTGCGTGTGAAATTTTAGAGTAAAATGGGTCAGTGTCACCTTGCCTTCTGAAGTAAAAGTGAAAACTCTTTGTCGGCCACTTTATATGAATCCAAGTGAATGTGGGCAAAAATCATTTTCATCTTTGGATACGCTTTTGCAGCGCTCCTTTTAGGGACACTATAAGAATTCCATATAGATGCTGATGGTGTTTTGCATACATGGATTCAGGCTATTTCTAAATGTAAGGTTGTAATCCATGAAGTGTTTTGCATGAGCATGTGATATTGCTCACTGTGCAGCCATATCTAACATAGTCCATTTTATAGTATTAGAAACATTTAGAGAAATAAAAGTAATACATTGGTGAATGATCGTTTCAAGCCTGGAAAATCACCAAATGGCGAGTGGGTGTTAATAGTTCATATACTATATGTGAACATTAGTGCTCAGAGAAGCCCACTAGACTTGCTGAGCTACATTACAAAGTAACACACACTGTGGTACTCTGTTTCCATGGTGCATCCTTGAAGCTACAAACTGCAACTTTTTGCTGTGAGACATTAAAGCGTTTTGCAAATCTTGCCCTTCTACTCCTCAGTTGGTCTGGCTCATGCCCCAACACTTGTCACTCATCTTGATCAGTTGTCTGATTAACATGATGGAATAATGTAGCATTGCCTGCTTGCTACATAGAGAGCATAATGAACCCACTGCTGCAAGATGCCCGCCCTGCAGTAAATAGGTAGGATGCTTCTCAGCCCTTTCATGTCCTTCAGATGGTGTAAGTGCAGAAAAGCAATGCCGATGCTGGTGTTAATGAATGGTTTTTGTAGCTTCGCTGTTGCTTTGATTCGTGATGTTTTACCTCTATTGATGTTCTTGCTGTGACTTATCTGTGCTCTGGCTGCTTGTCACCTTCATAGCCACTCACACAATTAATGGTATATGCCTCCAAACATCATTAAAAAGCCAATTTCAGGCAAATAAGGGGATTTAGGCATGGATACATGCAACATGCATAACAGACAAAAGTGATCATATTTGTTATGTAATTATTATTTCAATGTAAAAGAAATGCATATGACTTCTTTAATTATCAGTTTATCTGAATGTGATCCAAACACTCTGGCTTTTTCCATGGAAGATGCAGCTTCAGTTTCCCTCATTGTAGGACCAGCTGGTACAGAAAATCTTCTGTCCTGGCTTCTATTTGCGTTCTGAATAAATTTATATAGGGAGCCATATAGCCGTTGGTACCTCATGGGATCCGTACTGGTTCTGAGTTACAGTCATTAGATGGTGGTTATTTATTTATTGTGTGCTTACTGTTGTATGTTTATACGATACTGCTGTTGTTCTTGGATCGGAAAATTGCTCCAGGGGACCTTAAAGACTTATTCTACAATGCTAATGCAGTAATGTAAGGCTGCTTGGCTTGCTTGTTAATGTTTGTAGTGAAACGGTTAGCAAACATAGCTTAGCATATTACATACTGTGGCATCCCGAGAAGTGAGAACACCTCAGAGAGATAAGACACGTTTGTCATCTTATGAAAAATATAATATAAAGAAAATAACGATATAAGAGCAGAGGCTGGCCTGGGAGAGAGAGAGAGCAGGTCACACTCACAACAATAATTGATAAGATCTGTGCCAACTCTGGGCCAATATCAAATACATATCACATCACACGGTATAAACAGCATCACAATGAATGTAATTCCTGAAAATACAAATATAGCAAAACACAACATCAAACTTATCGACTCAGAGCAATTAAAGCACCACATTCAAGAGTTCTTCATGAGGACCTTTAGGTGACAGAGTCTGCAGAATGTGCATTGCCAAATGTCGGTCATGATCATCCCCTCCAGGTGGCAGATTAACCCTCGCCATGCCGGAAAATCCAGGGGAGGAAATGCCTTGTGTGGCATACTGAAATTGGACAGCCAGCAGGTAAGTGGGGTGTGAAAAGATGATGGTTTAGTGAAGTAAGAAGTGTTCAAGTGGACCATGTTGACCTGTTCTTCTGGAAGACATCCAAATGAGGTAGTTAATCCCCTACATTTTTTTCTTTCGGTTACAATAAAAAGCAAGTATTTGAAAATCTGAGATAATTTAGCATTGGATTGGAGTATGTGGCAGTGTTTCCTTAAAAATATAAATTAAAAAAAAAGCTCATGTTGTGTGAGGGGGGGTAATACAATGCACTGCATGCTGCAAAACACAAGGTCAAAGGGAGGTGCCTGGACCAAATCACAAGAATTCTCAATCCACTCCAAATATGGCCTTGTTTGTGGAATCTGAGTTTCATAAGTGTTGCTTTAATGACAGTACCATTGTATGACAAAGTCCTTCACGTCTAAGGCAGAGTGGGATGCGCACTTGTATCTAACAGTAGATTGTCGTATGAGGTTCCCGGCAATGCAGAACCATGGACAATACACCATTATTAATCATCACCCACATACTGACAAAAATGAATCTTCTCATCACTAAAATCACAAGTGAAGTGCAAGTGACTGTTATAATGTGAGTCTCCAAGGTTTTTCAGTTCCTCCAGAGTGCAATGAAAAATATATCTAATATTTCAATATTAGATGCTGCAGACAGTTTGGATTTTACTTAAACCTGTTACTGCTTAGCAGTGTTGTAGTCAAATCATTTACCTACAAGTCCAAGTCAACTGTCAAGTCAGTAGCTCCCAAGTCAAAGTCCAAGTCTAAGTCAATTTACCTCAAGCTCAAATCATGTCTCAAGTCTCCAGTGTTCAAGTCCAAGTCACCGAATCACCAGATTGTGTCCAATCTGCCAAGTCTTTTTCCATGTTAATGTCCTATTGAGAGTATTAAAAAAACACTTTCATAATTTAATAACAGACAATTACAAGAGCAAATCGGAATATTTCAGAAGTTACATTAATTGGCTTTTTTTTTTTTTTTTACAAGGGAAACGATTTCAAGTGCCAACCAGGTAACAGTTTCTGACTAGAGGATTCTACTTTCAAACAAAGCTAGTGCTTATAGTGCCAATATCAGCAGAATAAAATAAAACATTAACACTGATGTTGTGTGTTGTGTTTAAAAGTAATATTATGTGCATGTTATTATGTTATAAACACATTTGTCTATCATCAGTTTTATAGAAAAATAAAGGGTAAGGTATTGTACTCAATGCTACTGTAGGGTAAACTAGCACAAATATAGATACATAAGGAAACTTGCTGGAGTCAAGTGGGTGACATTAACTTCATGCTAGTTGGAGGGTTTCTGATCATGTACACGGGTATTTCAAGCAGCAGCTAGCAAAGTCTGCAATGTTGGATAGATAAGGCCCAATTAATGTTCTGATTTTGCGATAAAATTAGGTTAGCAATATACAATACTTTACATTCACCATGTCTATTGTTCTGCTAGCATAAAATCAGTCCAACTTTCAGGATGCATAAACCAGGTGCCTGACAAGTTGGATGCAGTCAACAGTTATTTTTCTGTCTCTTTTTGGCAAAGCACACATTAATGAATGTTTAATCTTGCTGTGTGAGGAATCATTTGCATTTTTACGACTTTGATTGCTGTGACAATGCTATATCTTACTGTAAGCATCCATCATTTGTAACTCCACTCAACATGCAAGCTACATTGACTTGCCTCAAAAAGATAATGGAGGCTTTTGCTGATCAGGAAGATATCATTATGAATTCCCACCGTCATTTACATAGTTCCATAATTTTGTTGCACATTCATTAGCATAATTTGCAGTCTGAGACATGTATATCCTGTCAGAAATTTCAAGTCTCGAGTCACAGAACCTCAAATCCAAGTTAAGTCAGAAGGCAGATGGTCACATCCAGATTTTGTCACGTCTCCCATTTTCTTGACTTGAGTCCAAATCCTGCAACTGAGTACTACAACGCTGCCAATTAGCAAACAGCACTACAGTCTTTTTAATCTGACACTCACCTGAAAACACAGCCAGCTCTGGGGAGGACAGAATAGGTCACTACCTTTCCTCCACAGTTTCCTCCAGCAGTGGGTGACAAGGGCTTTGAAGCAACGGTGACTCCTAAGTCTCTTCTTGAAAATGTGGACAAATGACCTGACAGGTGCTTAGTATCACTCTGGCCCTCTTCCTCCTCTTTTCACCATCAGGACTCACAGGGGCCCACAGCGATGCCAGAGGAGCACAGTCATTCCAATGGAACCTGATAAGTCACCACTCTCCTTGCTTTGTCTGTTTTCGCCCAGGTGGACTGCATCACTGCTAAACCCACAGACCTGGGTTGACTGACAAATGGCCACGGATTTTCAGTTAGAATTTTCTTTAATCCCCTACCCCACAGATGTTCCAGTAACTGAGATTTTTTGTTCACTGCCCGGCTGCTTTTCTTTGCTTCCTAGTTCTGTTCATATGTTGTCTTATCATCACAAAATGACTCTCCTCTATATCGGAATATGCAACACTATGGCCAGTCACACCTCAGAAATAAAATTCATAGTAAGATTCAGATGTATACTCAGTTGTACATAGTCGTATGATGTCATCAAAATTTGTATATGAAGACGATTATTAGACATTAAACTTGTAGCTAATATTTCAAGGTAATTACAATCTTTAATTCATTTTCTTATCCTGATCAATAAAGAACAGGTGTGATTTGCTCACATTTATTTTTAGAACACCACGACAGCTTGAGGTTTCACAGTGCTGAGGTTTAGTGAGGGGAAATGTGTCACGTCCAGTTCCTCAAGCTAAATTTGGGTCTTGAAAACAAATGATTGTGGTTTGGAATAAAAAAGAACCACAGATATTGGTATTGGAGAATAGAGAGCTTTAAGGCCTACTGAAGTGCATTGATCCTCAAGCCATGTTCTCTCAATATGATTCTAGGAGAAATATGGAGCGCGGTGAAGCGCGATAACTTATCCGATAACCTGACCTTTCGTCCCTTGGGCCACTTAAACTGAGATCCAAAGACCTAAATAATGCACATGCAGAAAAATGTTTACCTTAAACGCTGAGGCTTACACTCTTATCAAAAATTCAAGTGGATTAAAAAAACAAGTCCCATTAAATAAAGATAATAAAATGGATTTCTAAGGTGGACCTTGAATGTAGAAAGGTGCGTTCTCGCTTTACTTTCCGGCAACTTTGAAAATTTCACATTAAACGATGGAGCCATTTCAATGCAGATGAAACAATTCTCATTAGTGGCACTAAGCTGATAAGTGTCGCCGGGAAGGTGGATATTTTTAAAACTCCCTCACCATTTGCTGATTGATAGATGAGATTTTATGGTTATCAGGTAATCTCTCTCCAAAGGACGCTCTGATGTGCGTGACTGTAGTTTGAGGGGGTTTTACTGACAAGAAGTGCTTAATTAAAGAGCTGAGATGTAACTGAGTTTAGATAAATCTGTTTTTAGGAACTAAAAGCCCCCAGCCACCCTCAGAGACTGTCTGTCCTTGAGAATCTGATGTAATAACTGTTTTAAAAGTGTCTGGTCAATTGAGGAGCCGCGACTTGTAACCTGATGTGAGCTGAGCTGTTATCAGAGTGAGAGGAGGGGGAGGGCAGAGCTGGCAAAGCTCTTTGTTTTCCTCTCGGCCGTCATTTGTGTTCTCTTGCATGGTTTTTATCAGCAATCAGCCTTTATGTAACACACTTCAGTCCAAGTCGTCATCTCTTGTTATTGCATGTACACAATGAAAGTCAAAGAGGAAGAAAACTTCAACTTTGGCACAATCAGATACTGATTAGTCACGTCATTAGTCATCATTCATTCATTACAAGACTTAAAAAAAAAAAAAGAATACCTGAAGTTCTTCATTCAACACAGAGTCTCCGGTCTGTAAAGGTGTTCTCAATTTGTCAACCAAAGCTACATAGCAACTTTCAGAAAGCACAGATGATTTGTTTTAATTTTGTGCTGTCTGTCAATTTGGAAAGAGCAGTTTCCACTTTTTTCAATAAAGACGAGATCTCTTTACGAAACCAACCTCTTCACTTGTGATTTGAATAATTATGCTGAAGGATGAAAGAGCAAGTGATGATTCTAGACAGCTAACACGCAATGCAACGCATGCAAACTGTTTCGTATTATATATTTTTTGGAGTTACAGCCAATGATATTGCGGTAAATAGATGCAGGGTAAAGTATCGGCACCATTCAGTGATCATAATAAGGCAACCAATATTAACAAAAATGTTTTTAAATTTTTTTAAGTTTTTAATTTTTCAAAAAAGTGATATTTTACACATTTTCCTATGTAAAAGAAGTTATAATTATATAAATTACACCAGTGTGATATTATACACTGAATTCATGTCAGAAAGTATTATAAAAAGTTTGAATAAACTCTATCAGTAAATAAAAATACTGGTAAATTGGGTTCAGGCAGGTTTACCCTCCATTACATCCTACTCCCACAGCAAAAGCAGACAGGCATCATTTTAACTCTCTCCTTGACGGACATGTTCAATCCTCTTGAGGCGAATGAAGTGCTGTCTGTTTACAGCGGCAACACGCCTGTCACTGCGAGAGAAAAACAAAACCCTGGCAGAATAATAATGAGACCTGGCCATCTTTGAACACATATATTCTGAATTAATCATAATTAGCCCAAATGAAATCTTTCAACATGTTGCATTTTCTCTCTCCTTTTCCTCCGTGCGGCTAATCCCCCCCCCCTCCTCCATTCTCCATCTGTTTTCTGAGGAGGCGAAGTCGTTGAAGAAAAATCAAATCATTTGGCTGTCCTTAATGTGTTTTGATTTTCCCATTAGCAACCCAGTCATTCTTCCTCGCACAGGCATGAGCATAATTAGTGTCTTTCATCTGCATAAATTTGGCCTCTGAACCACAAGAATATCGATCAGGCTTGCGAGCGCAGGCATACCTGCAAATTATGAACTCTGCCATGGCAGCCTGAATAGTATGAAATGGGGACGGTTTCTTGTTTATCAGGAAGACATTAACAGCATAAACTCTGGCCAGGTCATTAACATGTGCATGCTCACTATCTTTCTGGTAATGCTTCAATTGAGGGTGTGTCTTGACTGATATATTCAGACCTGAGATGTCATTTTGCCCAGCTGCACCATTAGCATTAAACATTTAGATGTCATCATCCCCTCACATTTCTCCATTAGCCATCATTAGATAATTGATATCACCAAAAAGCAGTTTACCATCTCAATACACTCACTGAGATGTGGGAATGTATAGGCAAGGAGAAGTAATCTTATTACAAAACCTGTGTCTGTAGGCAGATTTAAAGTCTCCATAACAGCGTTTCCCAATCGTTTTAATGTCATGGACTGCAAAGAGATAATCAAGTGACAGCAGACCCCCACTGGAGGAGAATTAGTCCCGAATGGAAAGATTTTTGCTGCTGATTTAGAATTGAATGTAGAGCTATCTATATGGAGAGATAATAGTGGTCAAAGCTATGGTTTAAATGGGAACTCTTAAACATTCTTTGGCTGAGACTTCTATTTAATTTAATTATAGTAAAATTGAAGTATTATTCATTTTTCTGGGGGATCCAACTGGAGCCCCCTCAAAGACCTCAGGAAGTCCCTGGATCCCACTTTAAGAACCACTGCTATCTAATAAGCTGGCAAGCTGGA
>OMLF01010949.1:0-12208 GCA_900302615.1 Holocentrus rufus
AGCTTCGGATATTAGGTATTAACTACTGCACGACGGCTGATATCTGCGGAATAGCATCATACCACAGAGAATAAGAGAATTCGTTAATGGTGTGTTGTTCTCCCCAAAGTTTACTCACGCTGTAGCTGTGGCTGAGATGGGAGCTGACAGACAGGAGTTTATTTAAAGACATAATAGCCAAACCCAAAACCAGCCACTCCCTAAGAACTAAGGCGTGTATTAAAAAGAAAAAAAAAGGTGTAACCAAAGAGCGGCTAAGAATGCAGAAAATCGCACTTAATAATTATAGCTAACACTTTAATTATAGATTAAATGTAGATAACATTAGGAGTGTACATTTGGCACCTTTGTCCATGCATTTCCAAGCAATTTTCTGTAAATTGTCTCTAATAGGCTGTTACCGAACGGGAGGGCCTGCCATTACACACGCTAGATTTGAACAGAATTCCAATTATTTGATGCCGTGTTACCTCAGTTCAGCTTCAAAATGACTCCATACGCCATCTGCTGTGTAGTCTTCTATCATTCTCACACCGTAGTCCTAATACTTAGACAACACACACATAGATATACACGCACACTCACGCTCAATCACTCAGACTACTGTCTATCTGTGATGCAGTAACACACCTCATCTGATAGCCTGCTGTTAAATCTCAATGAGCCAATTTCCCTCTTCCAATGAGATTCACCCAATTATTGGTCTGTGTATTGGTTTACCGCTGGACAGCTGCTGCTACTGCTGCTGGGAAATAGATTGTGGTTTGGTAAAGATTGGCTCCAGTTCCTGCTAGATTTGTTTTAATCACAGGACTTTGATGAAGGAACTATAATCAGGCAGGGTAATGAGTGCGGATAGCGGGTTGTCAGCCATTTACAGTAAAATTTAAAGAGTGAGAAATTCACCCCCTTACCGACGTTATGATTTTCAAACCGGGAGCTGATAGCTGCAAAGAAGCGCTTCTTTGCTGAATAGAAAAAAAAAATCTACAATGATGTGGTCAAAATCCTGCTGGGCGACAAGCCTTGTCTCTCTGCTTCACGGTTTTTCCCTCTCTATAGTCCTGCTGCATGGCTGCTTTGTCTGTAGTTGGCGTTAGGCCAAATCTCAAGAGGAGGGCGCACAGGTTTCAAACAGGAAATACTTGACTTTGGTGTGAGAGGATCCTCAGATGTCTGACTGCTGTGAGAGAGTCCCACAACAGTTTCAGGAAGGAGTTGCCAAAAGGACTCGCTCTCAATACACATAAGGTATCTGAGCCACACTCATGCAGAGCGGTACAGCAGCAGGGTGAAGGAACAAGAACACCGCTCTGTGATATTTAATAAGAATCTGGCTACTGTGGGCTAGAGCATGTTTTTTTTGTTCCTTTGTTGTTTTTTTGTAGCTGTTTTTTCCCAGCGACACTAAGCTGAACCCATGTCAATAGCATGTTTTTACATGAGAGTAGTTAGCTGCTTTATTCTTAAAGGCCCATACCGATCCTATCTTGAGCTTTGAATTGTAACTGTCAATCATATCTGCACAGAATACACTTTGGTAGGTTAAAAATCAAGGCTAACTGGCCCTTATTCACTCCGATTCAAGTTTAAAAAATGTAAAAAGCTGCTCTCTGAAACGTGAAAGCTGCTACGCACAGGTCACTCCATCTTGTGAATACTTGTTTGGCATGTACTTTTGCTAAAATGACCAGGAATTCATTCAAATTTGTGCACTTGAAAAGAACTATTTTTTCCAGGTCCATTCAAATTCTGCACAACAGGCTCTCTTTAGTTTTGTTGTAAGTGCATGTGACTGACAGCTCAGAGGGCAGAACCCAGCTAAAGTAGAGGTCAACGACTGGCTGAAAGTTGCACCATGAAACAAGGAAACAGAGGGAGCACTCGCTATCTAGCCCAGAATACTTTTTGTCTGAAATAAGCTGCAAACTCCAGCTAGGTCACATAAACCTCACCGGAGCACTCAGGAGTTAACAAGTGCACACAAAACCACCTCCGGCTTTGGCTTTGCAGCACATACTTGATGCTAATGTAGGAATTTTAAGTGATTATAGAGTAAAGCAGTAATGTTAGTGAACATATGTGTCAGCCAAGCATTCACAATTCTATGCATTTCAAGTTTCACAGAGCGGTTTTTCATGATTTTTGAACATGAATTGGGGTAAATTGACTTGACGTCTAAGCTACCAAGGCATTTTCTGAACAAACATATCTAAATGATATTTGTGATGGGCATATATGATCAAGACTGTTGATAAGAAGTCAAAGTAGGGCCGGTATGGTCCTTTAACAGTCACACGAAGCTATTCTGTTTCCCTCATTAACCTGGGTGATAAAACCTTAAGAACACAATCCCTGTCTTTGCCTTTAGTCTGTTTTATTGTCAGCCTTGTCTTTTCACACTTAGGTTCTGTAAGGATGTGAGGGCTTATCTCTTGTCGTGGCCTGGTGTGGACAGTGATCTGCTGGCAGTCCACCAGGCCTTTAGCGGTGCTTATCAGCCTCTACCTGTGGCACTGGACTGGATGGCCCTTTATCTCTTATCGCCAACACCGGATATAGAGCAACCCAGACTCTGGCTGACCAGCAACTGGATATCAGAAACACTGCTTGCCAGCTATCTTAAAAGATAGCGGAGAGATTAATAAGCTGTATTGCTGTAGTTGATAGTGTGTGTGTGTGCACGTGTGGGTGGATGTGTGTTTTTCTGTTTCTCTGTGTGTGTGAGAGGGAGTTTTGTTTGTGGGGTAAACTGAGTTTCAAGGATAGTTGGTCCAGTTATTTTCAACCCAGGCTTCATTGGTTTAGTTTCTGTCATCATGACAATTGTGTTCACCATTTCATCACTTACTTTCCTCTGCTTGACATATCTCCAGATCACAGGATGTAACGCTCTTTAATCCACACCCACGGTGCCAAAACAATCTTCAGCAGCCAAATCCAAAAAGGTGTTGAAGTTCAAGTTCATTTATTTACATAGTCCTTCATCACAAACGTGTCTCAAATGACTTTACAAAAAAAAATAACCGTATCTTGATCTAATAAAGCAGCAATCAATTGTAGAACAGAATGGTGAAACACAAACACAGGGAAGTAAAACAAAGCTACACAATAGCAAGTTCTAGCAGGACAAAACAAGTCTACCAGGCTCTATGAGTTTTAGACCCTCACTGCATGCAAGGAAGAATTCCCAAGAAAACCTTATTAGGAAAAAAACTGGAAGTACATATTATTTAAGTACTCTCCTGCTGCATTCATGTCATATTGGATGTTTTGAAATCATGAGCTACAACCTGGGAAAAAAAAACATTCATATCAACTGGATAGTGGTAATTACAAGTAGGATATGTGGGATGTTTATGAGGGCCCCGCATTACATTCCACCTGCAGGTTGCATTAGTGTGTCAAACCCAACTGTAAAAATCGCTGGGAATCCAAATGATCAGTTACACCCACGCTGAAGATGAATCAACCGCGTGCATGAAAGCGAGAAATATCTACTGTGGTTTGTAAAGGCTCGATTTGAAATTCAGAAATAGAACCGGTTCAGGATGTGGGCATTCCAATAACCAAACACGTGAAGAATGTTTTGAAAATGAATCAACAAAAATCTCGTTCTTCTGCTGCGTCTGAAATGACCTGACCGCAGACCAATACTGCAAAATATGAAAATGACTACTTCAATCGGCATGTTTTAATGATCATTCAATCACGGGCACTTAAAAGATATGTAGCTGCAGTGTGAGTATCATTGTGGTGAATGTTGGCCCTCTGGGTGTGTATTGGAGAGGTGTGCTCTTAGTGACCTGAAGTGAACTTGTGAACTTCTGAATCAGTGGCAAATGGCAAAACCCAGTGAAATGAAGTTGAAAATTATCCTTTGAGTATCGGCTTTTACAATAGTTACCGTCTGGACAGGGATTGTAACATTCAGCTTACTTTTTCTATGAAGGTTAATGAGGAGCTAAATGCCCTGCAGTGTCATTTTTGGCACTGAATTAACTTGCCATTTTTGTTCGTTGTATTTACATCAGTTCCTTAACTTACTCTTTGAATTATCATGTACTCGGTGTCATGAATACTGCTTAGAAAGATCTCCCTCGCACACACGGCCGGTAGCTCTACAGGGTGTCCCTGTCAGCTCCCCAGGGGCTTGGCAAATGATGACCGCGAAATGTGTTTGTTATGACAAGCAGGATTAGCACGTGTCAGCGAAGAAAGACCAAGCCAAGCATTTAAACAAAATCAGGCGAAAGCCATCTTGCCAGGGGGACGAACAAAACCCTTATCCATGCTTCGCTGAACTTGGTTGCATGTTAGAACACCATCTTGCCTCCTCTCGCCTGTGGCATGTGAAAACCCCTAACCTCTTGCCATTCGTGGCGTTATTCTCACCCATAACAGGATTATCGTCTACCTCTAATTAATGAGGAAAACTGGAGGTGTGAATACTTGCAGAGTGTCAGATAGGGTGCAAATCGATCATTTATCAGTATCCAGCAAATAGATGTGCTACTCTCATCAATAGCCTCGTCATTTTGTTTATTGATGATTGACTGGCAGCAGACAGCCTGGGGGGAAACATGCACTGCCAGTTGACCTTTCTAGTATTGGTGTGAACTTTGATTCATTCTGCACATGACTCATTATAGGACCTGCTACAATTCATGACCTTTTGTTGGAGCAAGATAAATGTAGGGTGCCAAATGTCAGTTCTTGCCTGTGGCCATACTGCGTATAGGCTGTGAGATTTCTATTAACAAATAGGTCAAAGGTCTTATTTAGCCTGTTTAATAAGATGGATGCTGATTCGCTAATGTATTACACCTAAGGGAATGCACTGTATCCGTGCATGTTACACAGTCTATTCTGCATAGTGACAGTGACACAGATATTGAGTCAAAGGCCAAAGTTTTAGCATAAGCCTTTACAGAATTCACAGTCCACACTGTCAGTCTGCAGGACTGCAGCACAGATGCAGTGAACAGGACATCGACAGCGAGTTTGCAAAATATTTGGACCTGAAAGTGAGTTGCACCTCCATTTTTGCACAATGCAAGTCTCATTCTCCCGAGGCTTAAAGCCTATTAACCTGTCACCGCCCCCTTTCATCCACGGTAAATCCCTCCTCCATGACTGAATAACATTTAATAAGTGAAATCAATAACAGATCATACCCTCCCTCCGGATCCAGAGGTCTGTTTGACAGAGAGAACAGCTGGTCCTGACATTTTATAGACTCAGTGCATTTTCAAACAGAAGTGTCTGTCAGTAGTAAGTTATTAATGTGTTTACCGCCCAGAGATGCTGTTGCTTTACTGCCTGTCAAGATGTTTATAGGAGGCTCTACAGGGCTAATGGCTGCCCTGCGTTAACCAAGGTTAGAGCTGGGTTTGCTAAGTCAGGCGCATCCGAGTAGGAAAAAAACACTTTACTGAATCAAACCTGGCCATCCAGTTTCAGAGATTACACCAAAACAACATGACTCATCAGTCTGCAACCGAGCATGTCTGAATCCGTTTTCATGATCGGATTCTTCAGTGTTTGTATTTGAAATTCTAGTGTGTATTCTCAAAGTCCAAGAATAAGGATCTTGGATTAAAATGATCAAATCCGTCCATAAGCACTCAGTGCAGAGTTACTGATACAGGATTAAATTTAGTGCAGCCCATAGGGCACAAACCTCTCTGTAAGCCCTTCCCGGCCCCACAGAAACAATAATGCTGATCCTCTAGACCTCACACACCCACACAATACACCGCTGAGCCACAGAGGAAGAGAGTTGGATATAACCGCAGCACTTTTTGCTGTGGAATAGATTAGAGCACGCACAATTAAAATGGGTCATTCCACAGGCTCTGCCAGTAAGGTATTTTATTGTTGGGAGTATCTCATTGGATTAGCCCCCCTGTTTTATCCTCACGGCTACATTCTTTTACTGCAGAGTGAGAGGCCAGACTGGGTAGGGACTAAAGCTCTTTACTTTAAAACACTTACTTTGATGGTGTAGTATTTTAATGGCCTATTAACTGAACTAATCATGGAAAAATAAAGAAACTTCTGATAGGAATGGGTGTTTGTATGAGGCTGTGGAGTAGAGATGCAGATGGGTTAAGGGGTGGGGGAGTGATTCTCCATCAAGAATAGACTGTTTGGCATGTGCTGTGTGTGTGTGCATGTGTTGTATATGCATGTGTACATATTTGTATCCGCCTGTGTGTGTCTGCCTGCATTAGTCTGGGTGTATCAGGGTGTATGGGAGTCATTAATACCAATTAAAGTCCTATTCTGGGCCGCTCTCTGCACAGAGTGCCCTGTGTGATAAACCTGTGGCTTATTGCCACCTTGAAAACATAAAGCGCTCATCGCTCCGACAAGGGCTTTTAAAAAGGAGGTGAAGGGAGCAGGGGCCCGAATCAACTCGTTGCACAAATCATCTGTCGCTGCAGGGCTGCGGCTGTCAGTGGCGCTCTGTCAGACGGTTGAAGCGAGGGAATGAGAAAGTGAAAGATGGGGAGTTGAGTGGAGGTCTGCGGCTGCCCACCCCTTAATTCACCGCCATTAAAATGCAAAGCTGTCATTGATCTGATTGCTGGCGTGCAGCTACAACACGAAAGTGAGATTCAGTGCCTTTGCAGCTGTACAAGGAGCCGTGGATGGAACAAGGGGGTTTAATCTTGCGGGGCCACACACTGGACTTGGGTTAGCAGGGCTGGCTGCAGCGGTTCCCTCTAATCAAAGTGGCATTAGCCTACTGAATGTTCTGAATGCACTTCACACTCATTTCCAACTTAACGTCATCCTGGAAAAAGAACAGTTCATCCGAAAAAACAAATAAAAAAAAGAAAAAAAATTACCATTTACCCCTATTGCAGCCCATCTTTTTTGATAGTTACTGTGTGACATAACAAGGTTCCCAGTCTGCCGTGATCTCTCTTGTCTGCTTTCACCCCAATACAATGGGGTTGGATAGGTATCCTTTTGTGGAGCTGAAATGCTCAAAAATTCACATGTGAAAAACTTAACAGCCACAACTCCGTCCATAAACTATGACACTGATAACCGCCATGATCCACAGCTCTCGGTGCGAAGAGATTCATTGGGAACTATTTCTTGCAAGGGCAAATGGGAAATATCTTTTTCATTATTTCAAGTTAATATAAGGAGTGTGTAAAAAAATGGACAACTTCTATAGAAATGTACAGATGACTTAATGTTACACCAGTGTTTGACATTATGCCAGTGTGTCTACTCTGTCACCTCCACACTGCACTCTACTGGTTGGAGCCTTTGTCACACTCGCAGAGTTTCTGAAAATCCGTTAATTATTAATAATAATAATGATAGTAAATGTAGTAATAATAATTCTCATCAAAGTAGTGGTTCTAGTAGTTTTGTTTTGTCTTACTTGAGTTTTGATGAACAGATGAACAGAACAGAAGTGGTAAGATTAAAACATGATGTAAATTATAGTGATATTCGACTATTCCTCATTTTGCTAGAGGCCCTCTGTAAGCTTCTCAAGAACCCCTGGGGGTCCCCGGATTCCAGTTTGAAAACCACGTGGATTAAATAACATTCACTGGAAAGCCGCACCAAGAAGATGAGTCAGGTAGCTGCCACTTTAATTCTGAAGTCCTGCAGCACCGATGACAAACGACTCCATGAAACTCTCAGAGGACGTGCAGAGAAGTGTAAACGTATTGCTGAAAGAACCCCCGTGTTGCATCAGTATTGTGACGTGGGTGAGATATATTGTCAAGGATGATGTGACTTTGAGATGCGACTGTCCTCCTTTGCAGATCCTGCTTTGATCCGAGGCGGCGCGCAGTATTCCGCGCGAGCGTTCCTGATTCAAAGTGTGATATTGCTCCCCTTTACCATGAGGCGGATAAAAAGACGTTATCCGCCATGACAGCCTGTCGATGACGCCTGTCTGTCACTGTCAGTGTCTGTCTGTCAGGCTGGAGGCGAGCTTGGTGTGGCTCTCTGACAGTGGAGCCGTCCCAGTCCACTGACTTTATCTGCCTCCTTCCCCTAATTTGGCCGATAGTGCATCTGCAGCCTGCTTCCATATATCAAGTCAAATGGGTTGTGCGTGTGTGGATGTGTGTGCGGGCGTGAGAGAAGATACAGACCCTATTAGACTCCTAATCAGAAGAGGATGCTGAGTTGGCAAATTGATGATACTAGAGGCCCTGTGGACGCTCCCCCCCTCTCCATGCCTCTACCCTCTCTCACACAAACCCAATCCCCCTGGGACTGCCAATCCCCAGTCCTCTCCCTCTCCTTCCTTTCACCGGTTCATTGAACTCCTAATCTGTAGCCTCGATGCTAACTGTCCTGCAGGGGGAGAAACCACCAAAAAAAACCACAGAGATCAGCATTTCTACTATAGCCTATATCTTGTAGGTTTTTGCTTTGAAGTCATTTTTCTTCCTCTATCTATCTGGATATATATTTTCTCATTTTATCTAAATTGAGCATCAGAGTATTGTAAAAAAGAGAGATGAAAAAATAACCTATCAGGGTGTAATTGGGGTGAAAATGCAACGCAGCAAATTTGGTGTAGAAATATTAAGAATCGCATGATTAGCGGCTCCCAGGTTGGATGCAAGATCTGCATCTAGGGGGCAATTTGTGTCTGGGAGTGTAACCTCACCTTTACGACTGCTCACTAGAAGCAGGGGAAAGCTCGCGATGCTTGCGCTTCGTGATATAATGAGCGCGGCCGTGGACTGGGAGCCCGAAACCGTGGAGTGGCGAGATCCGGCGTGGAATGCGCGGAGACGGAGGTGTATTGGTCTGGAGGGCTGCCGACAGACAGATTGATGTAGTGCGCGCTCCTTTGAGAAATGATGGATGGCTTTCCGTGTTGTTTAGAGAGTTGCCAACTGCCTTCCAGCGGGAGACGTTTTGGCCCGGGAGACCAGAAATAGGCCTCGTGGTGGGAAAAGCGGAAGGCTGGAGCAGCCTTTGAGAGCCGGCTCAAGTTGCGCAGCTGATCAGGTTATGAAATCCTCGTCTTAAAAACTGGAAAACCACTTTGTAGAAAAAAAAAAATATAAATGAACCCCCTCCTTTCCACTGTGTCTCACATATTCACAGTCTTATTATCCCGCGTAGTGTTGCGCAGAGTTGTCATCACTTCCCACGTTTTTTTCCCAAGCTGCATTTGCTCGGCCTGCTTCTGGAAACACTGGGGAGTGTTTTAAGTTATCGTACCTACTTACTGTACGAGGCTGATGGACACACACAGATTGAGTGGAGTCCAGTATGCGTGGGCGGAGACCATCTGGATACACAGAGCCTGAGAAGATGTGTGCTCCTTCCTCTTTAGGTAACTGACGTGACAAGGGATTTGTTCGTTTTTGATACCAAATCTGGACGGTTCCTTTGTTTCTTGAGGCAAGATGATAAGATAAGCCTGTTTTTTTTTCTACCCTGTCCAATCTGTCAGGTTTTCTTTGTGTGCGTCACCTTTCTCTTCTTTCTTTGTTTTTTATATGTAAGCAAATAAGCTAATCTGACAGGCCCTCTGTTATAACTCCATCTATCAGCAACTAGCAGCTTGGCTCTATTTGTCTGTCAGTGGTCCAACTCATTCTTCTACAACCCTGTACCTTCATATTTAGCTTTCAGTCCTACTCTCCATACATGTTAATAAACTTCACTTGCAGATTATCCATGCAGTACTTCCAATATACAAGCATCACATGCAAACCAGAAAACAACTGAACCAGAGATTATGACTCACGGGGCTTCTTGTCTGAAGCAGATGCCTAAGACAAGAGCCATGTGCTGTTGGGCTGATGAATAAAATCCACCGACATGCACGGCTATTGCTGTTGGCCCTATAGGTCAAGACAAATTAAATGCTGACTTTTTCCCTCAGATGCAGTGCCTGTTCACTGCTGTAACAGCACGCGGCATGTCAACAAAGATGTTCCTACCAGAGTAATCCGGCACCTGTGAATGTGGTTGCAGGATGAAGTAATAAAAGCACTGAAAAATGTCCATATGAGGAATTTAAGCGTATGACTACTGTTGGTCAGGCTGTTTGACGCATTGAGGGGAGTTTGATCTTGTAGGAAGACAGAGTGCTCCTTATGAGATTTGTAATGGTTGTCAGTGCAATTTGTGCGCGTGGCCAACGGCGATAATCTCATTTTTTCTTTGTCTGAGAGTTTTCTGTGCACTCTCCAAGCCTCCTCTACCTCCACGTTGCCTGAGGCATGTCTGTGTGGCGCGTGGTGTAGAAACAGTGCATTAGGCCCCCCGTGTCATCTCGGAGATGGATGGACAGTGGCTGTGCGGCTGGCGCTCTGACGGCGCTGCAGTCACACAGGCGGCTGTTCCAACAAGGGGGGGGAGAGGGAGCGAGAGAGAGAGAGAGAGACGCCAGCAGGAAGGAAGGAGGAAGGAGGCTGGATGGAGGGGCCCGGGTAAAGCGGGAGAGTCTGGATTAATGAGGGGCGTCTGGTGACTGATGGGGCGACATCAGTAGAGGGCTGTTTCAATTTCAGCCTCCCACTCTACATCCCATCCATGTTATTCATCAGGCAGGAATGGAGGAACTCTTCAACTCCTCCACACAAGCCGCTCTTCTCTTTTTATGTTTGGTATTTCTCTCCAGCTCTGCAAAAGCCAAGGAATAAATCCTTTTTCCCACGTGGCCTTTTGACCCTCCATCAGCTGAACACTGTTGTAAATAGTCGCAGACCGCTACCTGGTAATATTGAGCATCATGATTCTTGTGGCCATAGGATATATTTTCTACAGTATTATATATAATAGCCGGACTCTCCTGGGTCACCACTTGAAGGCTTGAGGTAGTCAGACCAATGCAACACAACTCTTTAACACTGAGCCGCGTTATTTTGATGGCATTATTCTGAAAGTTGTTGAAAGTTTCAACTTATTATTTGAATCAGTGGCTGCCATTCCTAAACATCCAGTATTAATACAATAGCCATGTTATTTCTGCAGTCTTGGCCCTCAAGTGTTTCTTTGATTTGATATTGATTTTTTTTGCCTCAGACTTACTGTTTTATTATTTAACTTATATTTTATTTGATTTTGCCAACAGTGTTAAATTGTAGGGACTATTGGCAAGTTTTAACAGTTGAACTGATGCACACAGTAACAATAAAAGCATGCATAGGTGATTTTGATTGAAAAAAAAAATCTTTTTTGTTATGTTGGGTTGGATGAATCACCCTCCAAAAATATAGATTATATCACAATATTGTCTTGTCAAAATTGTGCAATATAAAATTTATATTATATCGCCCAAGCCAACCACATACAAATGCTTTCAGTTAAAAGCAGCTTTTGTTTTGGCTGTTAACAGTTGGTTCAAACACGAGAGCAACCTGTTCTTCATTGTTGTGAGGCTGAAGTGTAAGCAGACACGCGTGCTTCCCACTCAAACTAACCAGTCCCGTGACACAGGGCCGTAAATCTCCCCGGGTGCCCCTCATTGCCCTCTTGATCCCTCTTCATCCCATCCAGCCTCCCCGCTGGGACCGTTACCATCAGTAAGACGGTGTGCTGTCCCTGAGGCCTCCGCGCCGTTTGGTGAGGCCTGGAGAAGAGAGACCATGAAGAAGAGGAGAAAGAGGAGAAGGATGGATGAAAGATGAGAGAAGCAGAGGAGAGACTAAGGGGAATGAGAGGAGATATGAGGAGAAGGGGGAGGGACACGAGGAGCACATTAACTATTTATGGGCCTACTCCCCTGGCTAATGGGAATTACATCTGTTTTAATTATTGATGGCCTAACCGGCTGTCTTTATGAGCAACTCCTCAGAGGATTGGGCTGCCTGGAAGATGTATTCCATTGTTGTTGTTTGTGTACAATATGAGCACATATGTGGATTGGTTTGCAGCGCTCCACTCAGCCAAATGATAATATTTGGTTGGAAGTGACGGCCTCTAAATCAGTTTCCTGATTCATAACCGTGTCACAGCGATGAAAAGAGATTCCGCCTCCGCGTTTCAATCAGCGGCGCTTTCGTGTTTACCGACTGATGCTCCGTCTCCATTAGGCTATAACGTGATATACATTATCTGCGTGGAAGGAGAAGTGTTTGAGACAATTGTGCCGTGCCCAGTCACACAGGCAAGATGATGCCGCTTGGAAGATTTAGCACGGTGAAAAATGCACGCAGTCTGGCAGAATCAATCTCTGGAGAAGTAAGCAGTG
>OMLF01010951.1:0-18556 GCA_900302615.1 Holocentrus rufus
CAAAAGGATTGATTACACACCAACTGCTTTTTGCTCCTGCTCGTGAGTGGAGGAGCAATCTGTTATTCGACCAAAAATAACAATGAAGGGGATGGGAAATGCAATCTAATTCCACTCATTCAACTTCCCCTCTCTTGCAGTGACAGGCAAACAGGAGGCCATTACAGTTCAGCTCTGGCACCGTTTGTGAACCAGAGGGAAGGGGAAAGTCTCTGTTTCCTGGCTCTCCGGAACGTATCAAGATCCATCATTACCACATCTCTCTTTTTTCCTTCTCTTTAACGACACAATTTCTCCTTGACAATTATTCATCATTATTGGCAAATGATTCCAGTTTGAATGAGTGCTGTGATTCAATTACAGACACAGTCACTCAGGATTAATTCCCTGGTTCCCTGTCTTGCATATCTCTGCAGACATGGAAATGCACCCACTCAGAAAAAAAAAAATCCATTTACGGTGGTGGTCTCCAAGGTCTGAGACCTTTTCAAAGTCTGAATGGCTTTATCCAATCAAACCTCCACTACACTTACCAACTCTTCGGCTCTTTTCTACTTTGAGGCGGCTGTCGTTTAAAGAAAACATCACAGCATCTGATGCCACAAAAATCATCTACTTTTGAAAACTTAAAAGAGGTTCAACGCCAAAAGAACAAACAAAGTCTGTGCTGTAGTACATTCAGCGGACAAGAAAAAAGAGAATGCAGTATTACACATCCAACATCATTCTGAGATTGAGCACTATGTCTGTGTACTGGAGCTATGTCAATCTGCCGATAACAACGAGTCACTGCTTTCATGCAAACAGTTTTCTGAAGCAGTAGAAGAAGCTGTATGAACATCAATACTGACTCTGTTTTCTCTGTTCTACTTCAGTAAACACTGGTGTATTTAGAAATATGCCAGAGACCTAGCAGTCACATAGGTTGGGTGTTTCTGGAGTTGAGTTGAGTTGAGTTCAATTGAGTTGAGTTGAAATTAGTTTGTTTTTAATAAGCCATATGGCTTCAGGCATAAAAAAATCATCAAGGATGACACAAAAAAGTCAAACATTTATTTTCATTGCGGCCCTTCTGAACAGTGGTACTGGACAGTACCTACTTTTACATGGATGAAGAATCCCATCCTTAACCTGTTTATTCAGGTAAACTGATTTTTGAGTGATGCATTGTACTGTATACGTCATAACCGGATTAGAGTGATGTAGTTAAACTCATTTTATGATACGAGAAACCCAATATTTACCGGGATACTGTGTCATGTGAGCATCTCACTCCTGTCGGTTTTGGTTTACACCATCTGTGCAAACTCAGACGTGCACAGCATTATGGGTATGCATGCAGCAAAAAATATCACAGCAGCCAGTACTGTACTTACTACCACTATTAGTATCAACACTTCTGCCCCCTGTATTATAAGTAATCCACTGCTCAGTCAGGGTCAGAGGGTAGCTGGCCGCCACATCTTTTTCATATTCATTTGCTGGCGGACTTTTTTCTGTGTCGGTGAGACACCACAGGTTGACAGAAATACTATGCTAACTGGCTTATTCATAGTAACAGGGATACTCATTTGCAGTGTATTAAAAGCAACATATAAACAGCTTTAACCAAATAAGGCATTAACTGGAGCACAACCAATAGCCAGATTAGTCTTTTTTTATACCTCTGCGTAGTACTGCTCTGTGCAGGGGTTGCACAGGATTTGCGTCATGTGCATAAATCAAAGGCAAGGTGCATGCAGATGTCATGTACCTCCTTCAAAATGTATTGTCACAACAAAGCACACATACACTGCACAATGACTGGTTGACAGGTGAGTAAGCTGGAATTTCCGCCAAAATGCATATATTCCCAACTTCACTTCCTGTCTCAAAATAACAACAAAGAAGAATGGAGCAGTTTGAAGAGGTCTGACACCACCGGCACTTCCCTCATTCTATTTACTCCAGACTTGTGTATGCTCTCATTCTTGTAGCGCTTAAGTTCAAGTAGATTATGTTTTCCTTGCCTTGGTGGTTAAAACACAGTTCACGGACCTTGTTCAGTATCTCTGTTTATTGTAGGAATGGCATGCTTTATGCAAACTCTCTGCCGAGTTATGAATGTCTGACACGTCTGCTATTGCTGCAAACCACAAAGATGAATAACAAAGGTCTTACTCCTACACTGGTCTTAAATACCAAAATCCCTTAACTTATACTATTTCTTCAGGGTCGCCTTCCCGGGAGCCTTTTGACTTTCCACATAATGCTGTTTGAAGTGAGTGTGTGTGTGTCTGTATGTGTGTATGTGTGTACGTAATCTCTACCCGAAGGCACAAGCATTCACACCAACACTTGACTGATGTGCTATTGACTTATCTCTCCAAATCCCTAGACAAACTGTCAATACGAATGTCGCTGTAATGGTGAGCCCAGATCAGGTGTGCGCGTTGGAGTGATGGACAGTTGTCGGAAAACGGTGGAGAGTCCCGAAGAGCAGTTTTTGGAGCAGCTGATAAATCAACATTCTCATTAAAACTAGCTGTGTGGTGGAGACTTAAAGGAAGTTAAGTTTACTATTAAGAAAAAATAATTATCTCAACATCTTTCAAAGATGAGAGGAGCTTTCACAGCGGCTTGGTTGAGCACTACAGAGGGCATGAGCAGCGGGGAGTGGATATAATTGAGCTGAAATTGGTCTCCCATGGCAATGCAACTTTGTTCAATCTAATGCTCTGCAGTGATTGGAAGATCAACTCTCTCATTCCTTTTTTTAAGAGAGGCCTGTCTATTAGGATGCCTACCGACAAACCTCTTACAGCAGATCTAATTCATGTTTTTCAGAGATAACATGTTTTACTTCTTCTACACACAGCGCCTTGATGCTTTGATTTACTTTGTGATATAGTTGTATGTCTGGAAGAATTTTTTTAGAGATTTATTAATTGAATGCCTTGAATTTGAGCCTATTGAATTCCATCTGTTCTATTCAACCTTCACTTAACCACACATTTTTTAACGATTTAGGAAAGAATACTTAAAGTAAAACGGGGGAGAGACTATTGCACAGATCAGATTTTCATCAAAGGGCTTTTATAGCAATATGTCCTAACAATGTGGAGCACTGTGTTTCTGTGCTGTATAGTGTATTATGTATTACATTGATAGCATACCTAATGTTCTTATGTGAAGCAGAAAATCAATCGTGTTTATATTTGCTGACCTGAACCCATGTTTGAATAGGCTAATCGATTCCTCATGCATCTCTTTTTGATCAATATTCACATGTGGGAGAGCAGAAAGCGGAGCTCGCAGGGGGTCCACTGGTGTCTCCAAAGATAGAGAACCATTTAGAGGAAAAGGGGAGAAGAGCCTTCCAAATAAAGAGGCTTTCATCTCTTTCTGTTCCTTATCAAGCTAATTTCTTATGTTTGGCCAATAAATATGACTATTAAACCCTAACACTGAGATAAGCTCTTCAACCCCACTTCAATATGAAATGTCTGAAGTCATATAGGTTGACTCAGTATTCCTCAAGACTAAAGCAAACCATTTGACAAAAGCATTAGCACAGAAATATGATAATTATAATTTAACCAAATTCAAAGGTTAAGTCTTCAGACCCGCTGGATCAGTTGAGAGTTAAGTGCTGTAATTGCCTAATGGTATGTCAACTGAAGTTTTTTGGAGGGGAGTGAGTGTTACTCATTTTCTTTTCCCAGATAATAATCAGATAACAATAACAAGAAAAGCTATTTTCAACCATTGTTCTTTTGTGGCAGATTTAGTGAGTTAAGATGTATCCAAAATTATATATACAGTAGTGTAAAAAAGTAAATTGAGTTGAGTCTTAGGAAAAATAGGCATATTCAAGCTAGATTTTTGCTGAAGAAACACGATTATTGGGCCATGTAAACCTTTTCCCTGATTTCTGATCAGCTTTTTACTAATGCACATGTGCATAAGAACAGACCAGATAACAAAACTTACCTGATAAATACAATAAACACACATTGTAAAACACACAAGAGAAAAAATTCTGTTTTACATGCTCATTGAAGAACACATTGAAGAACAATTTTATGTAAACATTATTTCCGTTGAAATAGAGACTTCTCCAAGCCTGGAAAAATCCACGTTTTCATCAGAGCTAATGTATCTAGAGGACGACTGACCTGTGTTCTCTGCTGTGTTCTCTGATGGGCGCTCAACGTCAGGCTGGAAGAAGCTGCAGCCCTGCTGTCAGCAGCGGTGACCGTCTGGGGGGGGTCACGGTGTGGGAGAAACCTGATTATTGAGGAGTGCATGTATACAGGATTTTCAGTAAATCGTTGGGCAGCAGGCTCTCATAAATATAGCTAGCTAGCAGGCTAGTTTGTGAACGCTGGAGCATACCTATGATCACAGCCATGCTCCTTATTCAAAATGCAATGCACAATGTCTTGTGAAAGCATTGCATTCTGATCTATTGCCTGATCTATCTGCTGTTTGTGGACAAATTGGTATTTCTGGCCTGTTATATAATGGATTTCTCCCTGTATTATTGTTGTGTCAGTGCAGAATGGTGGGAAGATGCCCTCGCTGTTGGATTGTGAGGGACTGCCATGAGAACCTGGCATTTATTGTTGATGTTTTAGATAGTTGAACAATTTTATGCCATCAAAATTTTATGCTTGACTGTAGCTGTGCTTCAAAGATCCCAATATGACATCACATTTTCTATGTTTGGCATATTACCAGTTGGAGTAAGAAAAATATACCAAAAAACAACCAACTGCGTCCAGAGATACATTGTGAGTTGCTATTTTTTAATAGTGCAAATTTGTTTTTTCTTGTAAGTTGGTTATTGAAATTAAGGAAATATTTGCATGATCTTGAAGGTTTTGTTTATTATGCTGGAATGAAGTCATTCTCCAAACTTTTGCTGTTTTTTTGTTTGTTTGTTTTTTACTATAACACTCTTTTGAATTGAGCATTTACAAATGTCATAAACGTAAAAACACAATACATGCAAAACTCATGTTTACCTGTCACATACTGTCAGTCCTTGTATCCAGAGCTGTCAGAGTAAAAAAACAGTCCTCATATTAAAATGTAGACAGGCTAGTAGTGGGGTGACAGTGGGGTGACAAGGGCCAGCAATCATCCCACAACTAAGACTGGTTGCAAGTGTCACTATACATTTAGGTTTGAGGACAGATGACTGCATGCCCTGACATGAATCTTGTTAGTCAGTTTTTTTGGTTTTACGTAATTATGCAGCAATGATTTGTACATGTCTACCCAATGTTTTTATACTTCAAGACAGCAAGGAAAAGGTGAAATACCCAGTCCAAACAGTCGGTAAAAGAGGCCAACTGTGCTGCTGAGTCTGTTGGTGGACTGACTGACATTTCTCATGATAAATTCATAGCAGTGACAGGGCTGAGTGACTCTTAGGGCGTGGGTTAATTTGTCAAGAGGCCTACTGAGCCATGAGTGGTGGCACTATGACAAAGCAGAATGTCACCATTTCATTGTGGGAGAGAAAGAAATAGGCCATGAAATGGCTGACTCTCTTGGACTACGTTACATGATAGCAGAGATATGCTATGCTCACCTACCCATGTCTTAAATAGCGGGAGCTCTAGTTCATCTAAATCTATTTTCAGCTAAACTCTATGTAGACCTCCTCTGATCGATGACTAGCTTTCTTGCACTGAGTGTGTGTGTGGTGTGTGTGTGTGTGTGTCTGCAGGCAAGAAAATATTTTCGTTCACAGCCTAGTGTCTGTTAAACACTAAAATTCACCAGCCACTTCAACTTTTCTACCCAGAAGCTCCTTTCGTCTAAACTGAATACAGCCTCCAAATAATAATGTGTTTCCTGCCAAGCTGTCTGGTAAAGTACACAAATTTACCAGCTGCAGCCAAATGTTTAGAGGCATTTGATGGGCGGTTGGCATTAATTTCCCACCCTGGTCCTATAGGGTGAATAAGCTAACTCCTGAGTGGGTTGTTATGCCAGTGTGTGTTGTGAGTACCTCATCAAATTGCCACGGAGAATTCCTTTAACCTTTTAAAAGGACATCCTCTCTATCCTTCACTTCTGAGACAAACTATTGTAGGCCTGTTTTTCTCAGCACTGGCCACCAGACTTCCTTTTCAGCCCTGTCATAGAAAACGAAAGAAAAGAAGCACCTGAGCTGCTTTGTATCCCAATGTAATAACCACACTATATTAAATATAACCTGTTATAGTAATTAGATAATTTATTAAGCTAATTGACGCAATAAGCAGCAAATATTTCTATCCCTGCACACCTGTGTTCACATAAAACATGGTTGGTAATGTGAACTTCTTAATGTCTTAAGCGAGCTGCAGTAGTTTCAAGAAAATTCCTTATTAATATGTAAATTTATCCAACAAGGTGCTCGAAAATCTAATCGGATTATCTGCTCGACTAGGGATACCTGTGGTGTGAGTATAAAGTTTCTGTCATGTACTGTTCTTGAGATAGTGTGTTCACAAAAGTGTGTCTGCGCATAGAAAGACAGACACTATCACAACAACACAATGTCCTGTACGTACTATTGCAATGAGACATAAAAAAGCAAAAAAAGAGTAGAAGCATTTTAGAGAGGCAGGTTTGTGACCTGAAATATTAACATCACCATTCTCTGGTGTTTTAAATGCCCATTTAGTAACCCATTTTACTGTTGTATTAAACTGATAATGAACAGCAGTGGAATATAGTCACAGTCAGTCTCATAGTCAATAGGAACTTAAAGCTGAGCCCTGGAAGACTGAGTCTGTCTTATTAGTCCCCATCAAAGGAAGTCGTGACAGACTCAATCCTAGTAATCCATCTTCACAAGAGTTCAGTTGAGTTCTACAGCCATATGCAGGTCACTGTGCCCTCACCAGGGAATTAGAGAGGAAAGTGGATGTGTTGTGATTAGGATGTAGAGGAGACTGAGGCGGTAACAGCCTCCCCATCTGCCTCTATAGTTAGCCCTCCTTCCTTATCACAAAACTCATGTTTATCAGCTCTGGTCTCTGAAACCAGTGGTTATTTTTAGACTTGTCACCAATAAATACATAGTGATTCCTACAGATGTTGCCAAGGCGCACATGCATAGAATAGTCAGTTGTAACTCCAACCAATAATATATATATATATATTTTTTTTTTTCTATTTTCAGGCTGTTTCACTTAATTACTTATCAGAGGAAGCCTAGAGGCTGAATAATGTTCATTAGTTCAAAAGAAGAAAGAATTCATCATAATGATTAGACATGATAAAATATTTCTGGATTAGATGAGACGATATTTCATCTTGGGAACCTGCAAATCATCATACAATCCCCCTTGAGGGGCCCAAGCCCAAACTTGAGCGCCACTCTCTTAAATGCTGTTCACTCTGGAGAATTGTTGCAGATATGCTACCTGAGAGATGTTGCTGTGCAGATACATATGGAGAGAAGGAAACATTTCCCTCCCACATGCATCGATTCTCATCTGATCGACATATTTTTAGCTCATTGGTAAACCACATCTTGGCATTTATTCAGAAATCTTACCTTATGTCAGCACTTAGATACTTGTGCGCCACTCTCAAGGATGTAACATGGCAAGAAATGATGCGTTTGTAAAGGTAGCAGGCATAAAAAGAGAGTGGTGGCAACACTAGCTTGGCAGCTGTATCCCTAAAGTATCAGAATATCTATTGGATTAATTTCATCAATTATCATTCATGCATGATAATTCCCTGCTGCTGGACAAGCAAGGGTTCGTGCTGAGGTTATTAAATAGTTCTGATGAGGAAGATGAAATTAATGAGAAGATAATTATGAAGAATATTGAAACCTAAAGAATTAGAATCAATAGGCTGTTGGTTCTAAACAGATGATGCTGAAGAATATTTTTTAAATTTTTTAGTTTTTGCATAAACATCACCTATTTTTTCTGAGCTGGTGTGAATACATAAAAGGGAAGATGTATTCCAAAAGCATTCAAATTCTGAAGCACACCTAATGTACCCAGAGCTCACATCCACTCTTTCAAGCCTGTAATCGAGTTTGCATAGACATAATCACGTTATCGTGCGTTCTCCTTTACGGGGTAAATTTACATGCAAGGCTGTTGTTGCATAGGTACATCACATATATGCAGCTCTTATTTATGATTGAACTTTGTGTTCAAAAAGAAAAGACCTGAAACACTTTCAGACCCTCCTCTCCCCCCCCTTTTAGCCCTCCTACACATGCACAGACATTGATTATGATTATATAGTGATTATGTATTCAGCATGCCAGCCACGAAGCAAAGAGTGGAGGGGAGCATTAAGGGGCTTGGCGACTGTGGGACCCCCTGCTGAGATGAGAGGGGAGGTAAGAGCCAAGGAAAGGGGAGTGTGGAGAAGGCAAACCAATCGGCTGTGCTCCGGGAACGGGACCAATCACGGCTACTGCTCGGGGCTCTGTTGCTCTCTCTCTCCCTCTGTCTGTAATTCTCCCTTTCTTCTTACATCTCTGTCTTATTTACTTCTCTTATCCTAATCGCTGCCTCCCTCCGACTCTTTCCCCTCTCTCTCGCTGCAATCTCTCGCCACGGTCTGCCTCATGAATCATGGGATTGCACCTCACCAACCTCCATCCTCAAACTCTCCCCTCCCCTCCCCACATGGGGCTTTTCCCTACTTCCACCCCAACACTTACTTCCCCCTTTTCCTCACCCAATAGCTACCCCGCCTCCCACACTCCCTCACTCCCAGATTATTATTCTGTCTGCAGTCGCTAAGGAGATGCGCACACCATCCATCACAATGTACAAATTCTCAGTGCGCAGATTCGGTCGGGTCCTAATTAAAAAGCCTTTCCGCTCATTTTCTTGAGAGATAATTAGACTTTCATCTCACCAGGATGCCATGTCCATAGATCCATTCTCTTCTTCCAGGAAGCCTATAAGAAAAAAATAAAATAAAAGACAAGGGTCTTTAACCACTCTCCTTCAGGGCACCAGTCAATAATTAAAGATATCTTGGGTTACAAAAAAGTCAGCCTTGAGTATTAAAAAAAAAAGAAACAGACTAATATCTTTAATTCTTTGAGAGAATTAGCTACACTGGACAGATTTTTTTTTTTTTTTTTTTGCAGTAAAGGTTGAGGTTACATGGCCCCACGATGAGGCTTTTGTATAAGGCAGCCATCCTGAGTTGAAGACATTGATTTTTAAGTAACAACACTGCTGAGAGGGGTCCATTTATAGTAGGTCCACCACAGTGCCTGAGTAAAACTCTGATGTGAGCTCGGAGGCCGTGGAGCTTTGGGCCTGATATGAGACAGCTGGAAGGGTTGAATAATTGAAGAGCGTGGACCAGCTCTGAAACACGGGCCATGTCCTCCCAGCTGCTCCGTGTGCTGAAGCCGACACTTCAGCAGTCGTCAGACGTGTGCAGTTAACAGGGTCCATCTGTTATTGAGGCGTAATGAACACAGTCAGAGCCATGGAGAAATGAATCACCGCCACTTTATTAGCGTATGACAATAGTAAAGATTGTGCCATTCGTACAGTTGCAACAGTAATAATTATGATATTTCTGATTACAATGATGATTAGGATGCAGATGATGGCGGTGGAGATGATGATGATGATGATGATAATGAAGGTGATGATATCTGTTATGATGATGATGCATAAAAAGAGAAGCCGGAAAAATCAACATTGGTGACAACGTTCGCATTTATGCTCATTATGCATGCATGAAACAAAGATGATTTGCATATCTGCGCCGGACTGGAGGACCTGCAGGACCGAAGAAAACAACACAAAGCAACATTAAAATGATCATTACTATAATTGTTGACAGTTCCACGTAAACACCTGCCAAATTGAAAACTCATCATTCTAATGTAGAACAGGCCAGTGATGAAAGGCACGCAGAGTGTAACCTCCAAAATCAATAACCAGCCTGCCTTTCATTACATAAGTGAAATTTGTATTCATCTCAGAGATATATATTTATCCCACTTATACCCTTGGCCCAGGAGCAAATTCATTTAGTAATGATTACCTGACTCAGGTAAAACCAATTTCCATTCACTTGTTACCCCAAGTCGGTGACAAGGGCGCAGCCAGGGTCACTCTTCAGCAGTTTTTGGTTGCAGGCACACCATCAGCACTTGATGTCACGGACTGCATATGTGTGTGTGTGTGTGTGTGTGTGAGTGCGCATCCAATTCCTATAAGACTGTCTAAGTTGGTACGCTGCAATGACACAAACACCATGGCGATGCTGCATCTTGACTTCACTGCTGTTGCAGAGTTTGAAGGCTGTCAGAGAGGCTGTGTGGGTGTTCTGCAGTCTCACTCCCCTTGAGATCTGCATTCAGATAAAAATACTCAAACCACTCATAGAACGCCGTAGGGCTTGGGTGTATATACTGTATTTTTCTATGAGAAACTTATGTTAACTGGGAGAAGTTATCTTTTCTTAAAGGGAAATAGCACTCCAAAAACTTACAAATTCACATTATTTCTACACCCCAAAAACAGTTTATATTTGTTAATATGAAAAACTTTTACTCACAGCAAAATATCCAAACTCTAACCTGTGATGTCACAACTGGATCAGCTCTCTTGAGAGTGAATGAGTTGCTGACCTCGTGGAAAAGGTGTGACAAATTAACTCCAGAGTGTATATAAATATAAAATACGCCAATAGCTGATTGATTGATCAAAAGGTTAACCAGTATATTAATATGCACATTGACTTGTATCCCTTTAAGTCAGAGGCAGCCTGGCTGCAAGGCAGGGTTATGTCCAGGGAGCGGGGGGATGGATTTTTACTTTGTTATTTTGGTTTTGTTTAGAATTTTCTGAGGCGATGTTTTAGCTGGATTGATTCTTGGTTATTCAACTTGTGAAGCCCGGCCTGAAGAAAGGAATATATTTTAACCTTATAAATGTCCTAATGCCTTACATTGACTTCTCTGTTAACATCACATGGCACCCTCAAGTAATTCAATTTTCAGTAATCCTGACAGTTATAAAAGATAACACTGTATGTATTGATATCTTGAGTTTATCACGCTGACCAGTTTATTGTCTCCGTTGCTTGTTTCATCACTTCCTGTCAGTTACCTGTGGTGGCATAGGACTCAGAATTAGAAATGCTTTGTTGCAAATTAAAGTAAATGTGGATGGATTTGTGATACTTGCATAGTAACATGTACAGCATATCTTGGCACAAAACAGGATCTCTCATTCATAAGATATCAGACTAAATGTGTCACTATTTCACAAACAACACAAATATTTCTAAAAAGCTAAACCAAAGACAAGACCACAAAAAAATATGCGGGTGCCAGGCATCCTGCCAACTGGAGTAAAGTGGAGGTGGGCCATTTTGTTCTCATTTCAGGCTATCCAATCCAACAGAACCGCAGCAGGCCAAAGGGAAAACACATTTTAATACTGATTCTGTGGTATTTTCTTTTAACTAAGTCCCTGATTTTATGGTGGCAAAGAGAGTAGATAAGGGAGTAACTTTCAGCCATATTCAGCTCTAGTTGAGGAAAGAAGGCTTAATGAAGTTTATTTAACTCCTCGGGCTCATCGAGATAAAACAGTTACCAGCTGCACCCCATGAGGCTACATTTGGAATTTCACAGATCATAAGGTTTGCTCGCAGTTTCATTTACAAACCTATTCAGTTTGTTTCTCTCTATTGCAAACCATAGGGATAATTGCAGATGATGCCATCAGCAGTCATTTTGTCCATCGTCAAGCTGTATCTTTTTATGATGTGAACTGTATAGCACAAGTTTGGTCTCAGCGCATGTAATTACTGTCTGAATTAATGGTTCCTAAGCCTGAGATCAGCACTTGCCACTATTAATAACAGTGGTTGTGCTCCCTATGGTGTTGAATTTAAGCATTTTGTGCAGTGAGGGCATATGCAGTGCTTCCTACATGACATCTTGTTCTCATATAATTACCAGGGATCCAGTTCCTGATCATTCAGTTAGGCAAGTGTTTATGTGTGTAAACCAGTATTTCACCCGCGGAGATGCCGTTTCCAAGATGAGAGTTCTCATTAGCGCTGACATCACCAGAAGTGGCTCAAGTTACATCAGTATCATTTGTGATCTCTATCAATGTATTTTTCCTTCATTAGGAGCTCAGTCAGATTCACTTTGACTTGGACATCAGTTGTTGTTTTCTTCTTAATGGAAATTAATTGAATTACAAAGGAGACATATTGTTTACACGTCTCCGGGTTTTATTTTTTTCATCAAACTACCTATAGCAACAGTGTTGGTTCATTCCAATTTCAGACCCTCTCTAATTAGTTACCGTGAGCATCTGACAAGAACAACAACATCTTTGTTGCTCTGTGGGGGGTAGCAGAGAGGGTCAAACAGCATGGAGCTGGAAACAGCACAACAGCAACACACCCCTAACATTCTCTGGCTAAATTCATGCAAAACAATCTGGAGGATTGCTTTAGTGTAGTGACATATATTTGTGATGATCTGAAAGTGAACATGCATCTCCCAGTGTGCACAGTTATGTGGAGCTGCCTGTTGCCATGTCAGACATGTGCCTAACCTAACAAGGATTTGTTATGAATAATGAAAAGTTCGAGACAATTTTGGAGAAGGAACACCGTGGTGCATCAGGCGTATTAGCCTTCGCTTTTGATTCCTGTCCTGCTTTAGGGGGAGACGTTCAAAGCTCTGCCACGGCGTAATGCTGCCCTGCTTTCAAAGACCCCCTGCTGCTTGTGTCAGAGCACCAGTTCTCTCTGTACTCCATAAATTAAAGTTATCCCAAATGTCTTGTGGCATAAATGGAGGCTTCAATCCTTTGCACACATTAATTAGGACTATAACACAACCTCGCTGCATCCTCACAAACAGCAAATGGTTTCATAACAACTTCAGTGTCCAAGCCCAACCAAAATGCCTGAGCTTCAGTTGTTCTATGTTACAATGCGCGGAGTAAAAGCGCTGCTCTACTTATGAGCTTATAAAAATCTAGTATTATGATTTTTATCTTACTATGAACAGTTGTCAGGTTTATTCCAAGTAAGTTACTTGCAAATTTAACACACTATTATGACTGTATTTCAGGTTTAGTTATCCGTAAGGTTGTTAAAACTCCATCATCAATTTTCAAATATTTCAAATAAGGGTCTCTTAAATGAAATATTGATGGAAATGCCATCACAAGGGAATATACCTTATTGCATACCCTCACTATTGAAACCCCAGAGATGAGAGGATTGATTACATTTTACTGTGTTCACTTGGCCTAATTAAAGATCTAAGGGATAGCCCCTCATGGGAAAACCAACTCCCCTGTTTCATCTGAAAGCCACAGCATCCAGGTCATAGAAGAGTACACCTCCTCTCTTACCTATGGACGTACAGCTCTTTAGCAGATTGTGTTTATTGTTATTTGTGCCCCAAGGAGATGCTATATTTGGAGGGTTGATCTGAGATCATCTCTGCTGTATTTAACTCTGAAGAACAGCAACCATCAGTGAAAGTACATAGGGAGCGTTTGCGTTTGAACATCTATGTGGTTTCCTGCAACATCTCTCTAATATGACGTCATTCATCATTTTACCTGCGTTGACAACTGTAATGAGTACCAACAGGAGGTGGCAAAAAAGGCCTAAATTGCAAAAGCTGCTTGCCAAGGCTCTTGAAACTGACAAAAATAAAACAACAGAGAGGAAAGGAACCATCATATCTTCTTCCCGCTCATTCAGCAACCCATGTTGTATAACACTGAAACATATGGTGAGGCATAAAACTTAGTCAATTCCATTGATTCAGCGACAGGTGCCAATCAAAAGCCTGCTGCTGATTGCTTTGATGATGACGGAGCGTGGCGTTAACATGGTTCATTATGCTTGCTCATTATCTGGAGTGACGCATGCCAGCGAGTTTTCGACAAATGGACCTCTTGCCTCCCCAACAGCTTCATTTGAATCCAAATCAATAATTCTCTCTCCAACCTGAAAGAAAACAAATGATCAAAACAGGGACTACAATTCTCTCACTGGTCCAGAGGACCTTTTCTTTTGCTTGGCAAGAAATTGGCCTTAAATTGAATTTGGAAATTAGCGCAGCTAAAAAATCTTTACTAAACAAATGAGCATACATTGTCTGTTGGTATCTGAAGTCAGCAGGGAGAGGAGAGGTGTCCAACCCTGATTGGGAGCTCTATTGCCAACAAAACAATTCAATTTCAGTGCACAGATTGGTTATTTGTCTCAATCGCCCAAATAATTCCTCCTACATTCATTCTAATTAACTTCAATTGAATTGGTTGTGTTCTAGGAAGTAGTTGTAGCAGTGGTCAGTGCTCAGAAGACACTGACGCTGATTTGATTAGTTTGCCTTTATTCTATTCAATTTCCTATCCCGAGTGTATTTAAACACTCCATGAAGTGAAAAACGACTTTGAAACAGGACTTTTTCGGACCAACGAGGATACAGGCCAAAAATATCCCATAACGAACGCATTCGCTAAATATGTGCTCAACACAGCGGAAAAACGCTTCCACTTGGAAGTATGTGATTGTGAAGTGTGGCGCAATCAACCTGAGCTCAGGACATGACATTGGTTGACACTAATGCTTGACACTGATTAACGAGCACCTCTAATATGTACAGAAGACTTGCACTGCTGACCCTATTAGTGCCTGTGGCTTGTAGCAAAATTCACACTGGACTATGAACAAATAAATGATTCAAATCAAGTGTTGCAGACTTTTTGAGGACACAGTGAAAAGGCTGGCCTTGAAGAACCATCTTCTTAAGCAACTGATTCAAGTGGAATATTTGTATGTTTAACCAGGTGAAAATCTTTTGTAAAAATATTATGGAGACAAGATTACTGGTGTGCTGCGCATTGTCATGACATCAACAGACATGGGGGTCGCAGTTCACAGCAGGAAGAGTAAGCTGTGTTATACCACGAGCCGTCAGTGATGTTTGGGGGTAAATATTCCTGTATATTATGATGAAACACTAAAATGGACATAAATACTGATGCATGAGGATGTTACTAAGCTAACCAAGTGAGTCCCATGAGCGATGTTTTTGTACTTTCTCTGGTGTTTGTAGATTTGCAACACGTGTGGAGAATGCAGTATTCAGCAATGAGTGCAATAGACGACTACAAAAATGAAGGGTATGTCAGCATATAGACTGCTAAGACCATACAGAGTAATGTTTAAATGTTTTATGGATTTATGGAGTGTACTGAAGTATAAGCTTATTGTGACAAACACAGAGGGGAGATGAGCATGGCATGACCAGTCCCACATGTTTATCTTGCCAGGCATGTTGCATTTTGAGTGAATTGAATCTAAAATAATCCTATGATAATGAAAAGTTTCACTATTTGCTCCTGTAAGAGATTATTTTGATGAAAATGTTTTGTAAAGTCATGTACTTTCAAGTATTAAACTGTGAAGTGTTTAGTATGACATAAGGGTTATTTATGGAGCTTGAGGGGTATCCTGTTTCAGTTATTTCCACACCAGGTTTATGAGGCCACTGCTGTTATCTATTGTCTATTGTCTAATGACTACTCTACATTCTACAATCTGTTGTCTATTGCTTTGAATACTAGCTTGAGTTAAAGGTTAAGCCTTAAAATGTTAGTATTAAAGGGTAAGTGTTCAGGTAAAGGATACATTTAGGAGAATATTTTGTTTTTTGTCCTTTTTGTTACAAATGATGGAGTAAATTGAGCACTTTATTGAGCACTTTATGTTGATGGTGCTAAGGCAGGGTTAAAGAGCTTTATCTGATTGTCAGCTTTTTGCTGTCAAAGCAAAACACGTAGAGGCCAAGACAAAAAAATGTGTTCTCTTTTATTTATATTGAACAGTGTCTTGTCACTGAGTTTTCCTTGCATTCCCCAAATTCCAGTAAATGAAGGCTTTATTTTATTAGAGTGCAGTCAGCAGAAAAAGACCCAAAAATGTATTATGTGCCCTGTTCCTTTACTTATAACCTGGTTACATTTACTATTTGTTTTGGGTATTTCTCAGATATTTCATATAAGTGCATGGCTGAACTACCATGCTGCTACTTCATACCCAATTTAATCTGCACTGTCTTACTAAGTGTTCATCATTCCTGTGGTGTAGCTCAGACCAAAAGAATTTCACATCAGGAAGACCAATCCTTCAGTGAGGGTCAGAAATTCTTTCAGCCTTTAGCACCCCATCTTATCTTATGTCTACCTTCCTCTTTTACAAAGACTTGATTGACACTCACATTCCTCTATTGCAGAATTTCTAGTCCAGGTTGTCAAGATTCTTGACAAATTGCTTCATAAGCAGCTAGTCAAAGAGCAGCTGTTGTCATAGCTGTTAGGCATCAGCATGACTAGCAGCAGAAGCGCACTTCCTCCTGTTCAGTTCTGTCCACAGACACACTAATTTGCAATTGCTTTCCCATTAAATGGCTGCCACGTGCCTCCCTACACTCCCTCACTTCAATATGATTTCAGTATGACTCAAGATGATAGTGGCTGCTCAGAACAAAAAGGCCCTTATCTTAATCTTGTTTACAACAGCAAATATTACCATAAGTGAAAAGATAATGGGTATAAAATTGCCCAAATATGTAGTCTTAGCTCTCTGAATTTAGATAGATATATAAAAGTCTCAAAACTGCTGCACAAACTTCATGCTTGCACGTTCCTAATACTTGCAACGGAAAGTGGAGTGGCTACAGCTCACGTGGCTGAGTGTCACTGAGGTCCTGGAGAGCATAAGTAACCACAAGTAATTTGCCCGAGTTACAATTTTCTGGAGTTATCTTACGCTGCTGCTCATGACAATTTCACCCCGGGAACTGATAAAGTATCGATTAATCAGTGTACATATATGAGTTTCTCTTCTGGGCATTATTACCCCTATAAAAAATAATCAAATAAATTAGTATTCAGGAAAATTAATGAATTACTAGACCCAGAGGTCTGTAGTGGCTGAAATCTTTAAGTGAAGACAAGGTAAGGTAAAAGTAGTAACAAAGAACAACTGGAAGAGAGGCAAATGTAATTCATTTATCTGTTCCTACAAGTTCTGGAAAGCTATTTAAAAAGGATGTACTTTTCCAATTATTTGATAACAATCCTTGTCGCAAAGTCTTTTAAAATTTCAGAAAATCCTTAAGGAATCAAATCGGAATTGATCATATTTTGGAACCAATCCTCTAAGATTTATAGCCCGAAGATGGATCTGTAGGCCAAATTTTGCTCTGCTCCAAATTCATTTTGGCACTCCGAGGGGTTCAAGAGTAATTTTGAGATAATTTGCCATATTAATAAAAGACATGATGACATAAGACCTAAGAAGCAATTATTTACTCATTAAATGGGTTAGCAGGTTGGCCTAAAGCTAGAAAGGCTAATTAATAAGGTGGTTGGTTCAATCCCCGACAGGAAGCTGTATTCCCTCTGTGAGCGGGTGACTGAGGGCTGGCTGGTGTTACATCTGTGGTGCTAAACAACACTGACAAAGTGCCCTGGAGAAACACCTTTAACCCCAAACTGCTCCGGGGCTGCTGCAGTCCAATCTGGTTTTGTGAAAAGATAATGCAAATAATAAATTATGTGCCGTGACCATGAAAAGTGAAATATGTCTCTCCGTCACTAAAAGGTTATATGTAGGAGGCATGATTAAAAACAGGCTGACATTGAAATGGCGCGGTGGGAAGACTGTAGAGGGCGGGGTGGTGGTTTTGCCTTCAACTCTCGCAACCTGGATTCAATATCCAATGTGTTAAAGATTATTGCTATTTTCATTTTCAATGACAAAGTTGTTTTACTTACTTAAAGTTAACCACTATCCAACTTTTCACATGATGTACATGTGAAAATGCAGAGTCCAACTGTGACATAATTATCATAGTGATGGAGAAATATAAACATGTAATCTGTGTTCATGTTGGTCATCAGGTTGGTTTTGTTGTGCATGCGTTGGTAAAAATGCATATCTATGTCTCAGAAGGACACAAAAATACAAATTCCAGGTACTGGGCTAAAAGGTAATCTTAATTTTCTTCTAATTTAATCAAACTCTCTCAGTTTATGTTTCTAGCTGTCCAAATCAAAAAGTTTGGACACTCCTGATTCATAGAAGACTGGATTTTTACAGTCTTGTTTTACAGGACAAAAGAAAGATGTTTTCCTTTGCAACGTTCAGAGAAAAGTCCTATTTTATGTTTTTTGTTTGATTTTGATATTTTGTGTCTGTAGAATTTTCATATGATTTTGAAATTCACAGAGATTTGATCCAACTGAAACTATCTCACAGTGCAGCTCTTTTCGCCTCACCAAGGCCTTGCAGATGGGCTTAGTTGTAAAACAGGCTGAAGAAGAAATTCCTTGTCTGCCAACAATGCAATGACAAGAAAAATTTTAAATCCAAAACACCTTACTGTACGTGCAATGGCCTAGCAAAAAAAGTCTGGAATGGTACAACTGCCATCTCAAAGGCTAATGTCCTGTAGCAACAGCATTTTTGAGAAAAAAAAAAAAAAAAAAACAGTTCAAAT
>OMLF01010954.1:0-27160 GCA_900302615.1 Holocentrus rufus
AGGGGGGAGCACTGGGTTGTGTGATGGCAGGTGGAGCCTGTCTGTCTGGAGGTCTGTCCCTGGCCTGACTGAACTGTGATTAATGGCTTCTACCTGGTCAATGGCTTCGGTCCAGGTTTAGGGTGGTCTGTGCACGGCCAGACATCTTGATGCAAGTAATGCGTCTGCACAGTGTTTTACCAAACTCTCAAATACATGTGCTCACACACACACACACACACACACACACACACAGGCACAGTGACGTCCACGGCGTGCACATAGTGATATATGCTGTATTTCAGCAGTTGATGCATGTGCATGTCTAGCACACACACACACAAGGGCAGCCGTGCACGTGCACCGACGCGTGCAAAGCTCATTGTGGAAACAGCATGGGGAATACTTTCACCAGTGGGCCTGTGCTTTATTAGTATTTAAGAGGGAGGAATGAGTGGGTTTGACTTTCAGATTGACTTAGCAGCTAGAGATCAGTGGCTCGGCTCAGATGTGTCCAGCTGGTTTCCACATACGCACCACCCTGGTGTCTGAAGCTCGTCAAAGACCACTTTGTTCTATTCTCATCTATACTCTCCTGCGCCGCTGAGGTGTCTTGACTCAAATGGATGTTTTATGAAATGCTGTTTCAACGTGGCAAGTCCTTCACCTCCCAAGGAGAATAGATGGCGGCTTTTTTGTGCTGGTTAAAAAGTAATGAGTGTGGGCTTTTCAGAGAGGGAGAAAAAAATAACGACGTTTCTGACCCTCTTGAGTCATTTGTATGCTTGGCTGGAGCTTGTTCTTTCTCTGAGGATTAACAGAATAACTTCCAGTACAGATTCCACTGTACCGCTGCCACTGTCCTCAGCCCGTGGAACAGACCACAGAGATACAAGCAGCTGAAAACCTGCAACAAACACAGGGTGCACCGGCTTTGGCAGTGGATTAAATACAAAGCCATGGGCATTTAGAGCGAAATATGCCAAATTGATTTGGCCTGTTCCATTTAAACTGAGAATGCTGCTAATAGCTTTTCATTAACACAGGTCCTTTGCCTGCATACTTGGTGACAGTTCAGTAGACCCCCATTAGACAGAGGGCAGATTCATTCACTTTAAAAGGCTTGGATATTGGCAGCGGGTTCAAGGCTGCGACATACAGAGCAGTTCCTGTGCATTGTTTTTAGTGATTGCTAGTTGGGAATGACAATGCTGCCTGCTAGCTTTTATTGCCTGTTTGCACGGTTTATGTAGAGCGTGCGTAGCATCAGGACTAATCCCGAATCAGAGGCCTCCATAAAGATATTCATGCATTCAATTTGCAGGAAGCATCAGCTACAGTACAAATACGTTAAATATAGACAAAGACGAATGAAAAGGCTCGTATCCCTTGAATGCGGAGGAAAAGATGAGAGAATGAGTTGATCACAAAAGGTGTCCCTCCCGGTGTGTGTGTGTGAGAGAGTGTGTGTGTTTGTTTGTTTCTCCGTCGTGAGAGGGAGCAGTGCTGACTTGAATGTCTGCCTCATAAATATAGCAAGCCTTGGTGTTCAGAGCCTGAGCTTTGTACCTCACTTATCATTCCATCCAGGTTTTAGCCAGTGTTTTCTACATTTCAGCCGCCTACTATCACCAGTGCTAAACACACACACAATCACACACACACACACACACACACCTGCTCTCCCCTCAGTGCTCTCAGCAGGCCTGCCACCAATCTCCTCAGCAGTCAGCCAATCAGTCAGCGCTGTGTAGTTCAGATCAGACGGAGCTTCCACCGTCGGATGACTGGGAGGCAGACGGCCCGGCTGGCAGCAGTGTGTTTTGGAAGAGCTGATTTTGTTTGTTGCACTGCAGAATCAGAAGGTATTCAGGGCAGGACTGTTTCATTAGTTTAATGTTTTATCAAGTTGAATTTCATTAGCTAAATGCCCCCCTTTCTTCTCTAATCAGATCAACAAAATCAGACAGTCTGTATTATCAGGTGCGCTTTTTCACATGAGGCCCTCCCTGCTGTTCCAGACAGCGGAAACTTGTCCCATGAGGTTTTGCCTTTTGCCTCTCTCTCTCTCCCTCTCTATCTCTCACTCACACACACACGCGCACACACACACACACAAAAGCACACAAACAGATTGGCTATGTCAAACGTCAAAAAATAACTTCTGCTTATGCCTCTGTTCCCTCGCCTTCTGTACAGTGTTTTACTTTGACTGCAGATGTGTGTGCGTGCGTGTGTGTGCGTGCGTGCATGTGTGTGTGTACGTGTGTGTTTTTCCCCCCTCTTCCATTTTCTCATTCATTCATGCCCAGCGCTGCAGTCATGGCGAGAGATGAATCCACAATCGGGCCCAATGTATTTCTCACAGGAATAACTCCAGGGAGAAAACTCAATCTTCTAAAATGTTCGGCGTAAAGGAGGCTCAGGACTGACACGAATTCAGCCTCTATCTCTGGCCTTGAATTCAGCATCGGCGAATGGGAATAAGTTTTTACATCGAACACGTTAGATTGAGATTTTGGGGGCCTGGGTCTTTCTTTGAGTTGGGACGGTGCTGTAGATCCAGGATGGGCCCAGACAGCGCGGCCTGTCGACAAAAGAGGAAGCAAATAAGGAAGACATCGCTCAGTGCTGTCACTGTAAAAAAATCTCATGATAGAGTGCGGTGTAGGTTCAGCATGAAAAGCACCATTAGCGGAAACTCATTTTAGCCGCTCTTTGTCTCCATAATCTCACACCCAAGGGTCCTCTTGAACCTCTGCCCTCGCTTCCCTCCGTTCATCCCTCCTTTCTTTTCGCACGGCTCCTTCCCTCTGCTGCAAAGATTAGGCTAAACTGAAGTAAATTGATGAGATCGTCTGATAGATCCTTTTGTAATGTTGCTGGCTCTTCATTTTCCCCGAGCAGAGACGGCTCCGCGAGCCTTTCATCACTCGCCTCTCCGCCGTGTGTGTGTGTGTGTGCGACTGGGTTTTTGTGCTCATGACAATATGAGGATATTTCGCAACTTTCTAAAGCGAACATCAGCATCTTTATTTCCTGGCCCAGACTGCTTTTTGCAGCCATAAACAATAACATATTTATAAGGCTCACTACAGGTATTTACTTCTCCCTTTGATCCTCATCAGTTCAAACATTCAGCTGTCTGTTGTATTACGAGCTGTCCCAGGCATCAAGTGTTTGTGAGGCTGGTGATTATCCAGAGTAATTGATACACTTGAGAGAGTGGACTCTTACTTTTCAAAGTGGATATGGTACAGTTACATAAACCCCCAAGTAAACCACATAAAAAGGGAAGAAACATTGCATTCTATTTGCATAGTAATTCATTCTTGGCTCTCTTATGTGCATCTCACATGAGCGCATCTCCAAAAGCAGAAAATGATAAATAAGTAATATGACCTAAGCCTGCTTTCCATACTCTTTGGGGAGCTTGTGTGTTGATGTTGATTTTTTTTGTTTGTTTGTTTGTTTGTTTTTTTTATGTGGAGGTTTGAACATGTTAGTCTACAGCCAGGGGCTCTAATTTACCTCTTTAAGCTATCTAGTTTTCCGCTATTAAGATCAATTTTAAGGGCATGACAATAAAATCAATCAAGAGTTACACTTTGAGCAAAGTGCACCGCACAAATAGTTTTTATTGACTAATAAAATCTGCAGTACGTTACAGACGCTATAAGTCATAAGACATTTTTACAGCACAAGCACCATTTACTGATAGACAGCAAGAACATCATGTACAGTGAATAGAATAGAATAGAATAGAATAGAATAGAATAGAATAGAATAGAAATGAATCCAGCCATTATAAATTAAGTGACAGATCTAATGGTGTCAATAAAACCTATAGCCCATTTGCTACTGTATGCATCGAGTTAGCAAGGTAATATAAATACAAAGTGCTTTTGCTTTAAATGTTGGTGTTGTGCTCCTGTGGAAGGCCATGTTGTTTTTCAAAGGTTATACTCTTCAGTTTAGATTTCTGATATTTTCCTAATTTGTTTTGAAACTCCCTGTCTGGCATTTTAATGTCTCACCACCAAGCACTTACTTTGTGCATCTTTGACTTTGTATGCAGCCTGAATCTTTAAGAATAATATGACACATAATTGATAACAAACACCAAGACATTGAAGCCCACAATGTCTGCATGAAGTGATTTGGGGTGTTGGCGTCCTGCAATAGAAATGTAACTCTGTTAAGCCTTGTCAAGGTAGACAAGTCATTTAAACCCAGGAGATAGGGCTGTGTTGGGATACAATTATAAAAACATGGAGCAACATTGTCAAATTTGTCAAAGAGTCTTTCAGTGAAAATTTCCGCTGCTCTTGTGGTGTTAGTCACAAATTGACTTATATTAGTTATATTGTGGCTGGCACCTCAAAATTGTTGTATTGTGGTTACAGCCAGTGCAAAACAACAGAAACAAATTTCACTTTTTACAAGAGATAAATTCTGTGTTTCTCTTTTTGTAATGAAAAGTTATACATTAATTTTACTTCTTGGGGCACTATGACTTGAATAATGGTGTTGTAGTTTGTAGAAAAAACAATTAATTACTTTTGACCTCAAGTGTTTTCATTTGAAAACAATTTCTGTCAAATGTTGTGGTTGAAGCACTGTCGTGATATTCACATAGGGCCTATTTTGCCATAAACAAAGCTGAAAAGCGACATGAAATGCAGCCTGTTTATTACAGCGAGTGAACGCACACCTCCAGGGAACACCGACTAGTGATACTGGGATTAGCCGACATATGTGCACTGACAGGCGGACTGACAGGCACTGAAACTTCAGCGATGCGATTCACGAATAAAATGCTGTCAGTGAAATGAGCAGAGGCATAAAAAACGAAGTGAACAGAAAACAGAAAACAGAACACCTGGGCATTCGGTCAATGTAATAGCATAATTTAGCTCTATTTTAGATGCATGTCGGATTAAGCTGCTTCCCGAATGATTGGGTCAGCTCCAAAACATGCTGGTTTTGCTGACCTGACCCGAGGACAAACATTACAGCTAAATCACGGTGAAATGGTCATTGGTTTACCATCGCAATGCTTGCAGAAACACAAAGATAATTTTTTTAGTTTGTTTTTATAGTATTGGCAAGCCTCCACATCCAAATGAGACGCATCTATAACAGTGAGTGTGGGATCTGAATCAGCCGCTTTCTGACCACAGCCCTCGCCATGAGGCTGCGGCGGGAAAATTACACAGTGACAAATCTGAATAATCCATTTTGTGCATTATGTAAACTGTTGTGGAAGGAGATAATGACAGCCGAAGAACAGGATGAGTGTATTGTGCACATATTATGTTTTCATATGGGAATTTACTAACCTGTTTGCATGTGTGCTCACAGTGGTAGTTTATACAGTATTGGTGTCATGGTGAGGTCACATGATGCCGTGATCATCAGGAGGCACATCCAGGTCAGTAGTTCAGTATCTTCATGCAGTCAAACTTTATTACAGCACTCGAGGAAAAATCATTTTCTGCAAATCATGACTGTTCTCTATTTTACAGTATCTAATTAATGGAGGAATAATAATTAGTGTGAAATTTTAACTTTACCAAAGAGCCCTCACATCTTACTGGTAGCAATGAGTTTCCACACAACTCCCTGGATCTTTTTCAGATAATGTAAATGGATTTTAGATTATATAACATAATGTGGGGTTTTACTTTTGGGCTCTTCATCAATTAGTTTGCACTGATTGCTTGGATACAGTTAGATTTAAAGGGCTGAATATTTCTATACCCATAATAATTGTACAATAATGCAATACATGCCCTAGCATTTTCATTTTCATTTTATTAGGATCCCCATTAACTGACACAGTAGTCATAGCTATATAAACTACTTATAAACTATATGCAAAATGTTTTAAGCTGCTTGCTAATGTTTTGATTGAACGTGTTATCTAGCAAGCCAAACAGTACTGTATTCTCAATAGAGGACATTAAGGCTTGCAGAACATTCTGTTGAAAGTATTTTTATTGAGGCACTTTGCTTTTCGCTTTGCATTTCAAAAACAGCCAACAAACATCATTCCTTGACCCACATCTGCATTGCAAAATGTGCCTCAACAATACAAAGGGACAAAATGTCAATTCTCCGACTACGAGTTATAACTCCCCCGCTCCACCCTTCGCTCCAAGTGAGAGACGACCCAGCAGAGATGCTGCTTCCAACCCTGTGAGTGCACCACTTGACACTGAGGCTGTTAGGAACAAACAAACCTCCTCCCTGCCTAAGGATTATGTTGACATTTTGAAGGTCAGGTCAGGGCTGTTTAAGAGAGAGAAAATGGCAATTATATTATCAGACATTCATACAGCCAAGGCTGAACTGCAGAATCTTTTAATGACATCCCAGTTAGTTACTTCAGCACCACAGACATTACAAATATAGTTGTTGCTTTTTATTTTAGTGCTAAATCCAGTCGAGTTCACACTGAGTGTGTTTCCTAATTAGAGCGACTACTGGTAGAACTGAGTCGTACTGGAAACAAGTAGTGACAACCAAAGTTGACTGTAGTTACTGTGCAAATGAGCCCGGCTGAGTGTGCATAAGTGAATTACGGATGCATGCTGAGTACAAATATCACACAAGTACCTAGTTCATGAAAGTGCTGCGAATACAGGAGTGAGTCCTGCTACTGATTCAAGCTTTAACAGTCTTCTACATATGTATGTGTCCAACAAAACAGAACATAGGCATCTCTACTTAATAACATCGGTTGTCAAGTACCAAGATGCTAACGGAGCCTGGGAGTTGCACTGTTGGAGCAGTGAAGCCATGCCTGTTCTCTTCCATGGAGGATGTCTTTGTAGCACAAGGCGAAGCCACTCACCATTTTGAGTGACAGGCTACAGTACAAATTAGAGACCTAGAACTGAGGTTGAGGAAGAATAATAGTAGGACTGTAACAGCACCAAATTGGCCAGAAAACCGTTTCAAAGCCTCTGTGTCCACCCTCTTGAAGAAAGCATTCAGCCTGGATGAAGCTGCTGGACAGGTTTCATAGAATGCGGCAGCCAGAGGCCAAGCAGGGAGACCCCCATTACCACAAATGTACCACAATCCAGAGCCTTGCCAGGGAAAAACAATGGATCAAAGTGAGTGGAATGGCTGTCTGGGTTTATCCTGACTACACTCCCCAAGTGGGTAGGACCCACGCTGGCACTCAGCAGTATCAGGCAGGAGCTCTAAAGGGTAGAGGGAGGGAGTCGGATTTGGCATCTTCCACCCAGCCTGCTTCTTTGTCACCTACAGCAATGTGGAGAAGCTTTTCTTAACCCCAGAGGAGGCCCGGGTTTACACCACACTGAGCTTTACACCGCAGAGCTGAACCTTAGCAAGTGACTGTTTTTTTTGCATCGTGACTGAAGCGCTGATTGTGTTATATTCACAGTGGCTTAAGGAAAAACTTAATTAGAAAGCCAGGCTTGATGCAGTACTTGAGGTGAAAAGTCAGTTTATATCCCCTCCATTCTCCCACGTATCTTGTAATAGGGCTTAACAGAAATTCGAGACCATTTATCTTGGCATTTACCCCATAAATGATATATTTACACGCCGGAAGCCCTGAGAGTCGAGAGAAGAAGAAAATATCTTTTCAGAGCCAAATGTCTAAGTTTTGTCTATTATTTTTCTCCCATGTTGATCTCAATGTATTGATTTAACAGCGTGTGAAAAAAAATTGTGGTGAGAGGTGAGGTTGTTTACCACTTACAGAGTATATTTGTGGCAAAGCTGGTGCTCTGAATTTCTGAACATTTTATATATGTTATTGTATTTCTATCCGTTCAACAGTGAACATTTTACATTTGTGCCTCAAATATTTCATTACCTGTATTTTGTAGGGCTCAGCTGATGGTTTCGTTGTTACCTTGTTACCGGCATTTGCAGAAACTACTTTAATTTAGAAGTGGCTCATGCAGTCTTCCATTCAGAAGGAGGTCAGCATGGAGGCCCAAAGGTTTTTTTCGCTTGTTCTTAGCCATTTGTTTTGTATCTGTGTAGGCCACAGTTTGCCCAGAGCTCAATTTGTTTCACTAACTGGAGCATTAAGGGACTCAAAAGCAGCCAGGTATTTGCACTCATAAAATCACTGGATTTGGAGCTGTGGCACAGGGGACGCCCCAAAACCCCCGAGATATATGTCAAGACTCCAGACCCAGCATTAGAAAAAGCAAACCAGTTACAAACAAATACAGTGGCTGTGCCATTTAGAATGTGACAAATACAAGTCATCTAACTAATAGCTCATTACTGGAAATGAATGAGCCAACAAACTTGGTCCAAATGCTGTTACACAAAATTTGCCGAAGCAAATACAAGGCGACACATGCATATGGACTATTAGGTACTGACAAGCAATTTGATTTTATTCAGACTATTTTTACTAAAGGTTGTGTGTGCAAAAACCAACAAGATTTGCTAAATGTCTGGATAAAAAATGTCTGTTTTGGCATTTAGCTTATTGATTTATTTATTTATTTGTTTGTTTATTTTACCTTTATTTTTATTTGATAGTACACACTGGAGAGAGGCAGAAATTATTATCAGAGAACATGACATCATGTGGCAAATGTCCCAGGCCGGATTCAAACCCAGGAACATCACAGTGACGTTCCTGGAAACGCAGCTACCAGGAAACAAAACCAATTGTTTTATTACTAGAGTAGCTTTCATGTGCATGTGCAGGCTAATTTGATTTACTTTATAATATAGAGCTATCAATAGCTACCCATATCTGTGAATGTATATATCAATGTATTATTGTTGATAAATCATGAGCCATAATAACTTGCTGTGTCTGCATGATCAAATGTTATTAGAGTTCATGAATTCACGTGGAGACAGATACACACTGGGTCTTTCTAACAGGCAACAGCAGGTAATGAAGAATCCAGAGTTCCATGTTTGTTTTTCTGTTTTGAGTAAAAACATAAGACAATGAAGTAAAAGATTATTTAAAAGAAAGTAAGAGCAGTAAGTTTTTTGTAGTCGGGCTGGGTCCTCTGCAGCCATGTTATTGTAGTGGAACGAATGACCTTGCCTAATGCAGCATGATGCTGCATGCATCCTAATGTCTAAGTTGCCTAGGCTCTCACAAGTTGCTGCAAGAGATCTGTATGTAGATAGTAATGTAGGTATGTTAATGTAGGGGTTCTGGAGCTGCATCTTTGAGGCCTTACAGCACATACTGTATGAGATCAGTCCCATTCAAGTCCCATTCAAGTTAACTGCTAATTAATTATTATCAAGGATAATGGCTAAGTTTGATTTTCCAAAAACAATAAATGTTCATTTCTGTAATAGAAATAGTTGTCCGCATGTGTACAGATAGTGGAAGAGTATTTAACAGGTTAGTCAGTGAGTTAAGGTTGATTTAATGCTTCCTTCATCATCCAAAACACACAAACATGTTGATAATTTGGCTCATGTTGCGAGGCTGGGTAAGACTGGCAGCCAGCAGACTGTCAGGTAAATCGATTCTGTCACTTGATTGGTCCAGCTCCTCTTGACTGTTCCAGGTTCATTTTAAGCTGGTTTTCCCGGCCAATGTTTGTTTTTTGCCTTGTCAGATTTACACATAACCAACTGACCAAACAAACAAACAAACAAAACAGGGTTTTTCTTGTTTTGTTTTATTTATTTTGTTAGAATTTTAGTGTGCAGTCCCCAGCCAACCTTGTTCCCAGGCTTTCTCCTCCTTATAGAAAAGAATGCCTGGAAGAAAGTTTCCAATAATGTTGAATAATATTGTGGTCCCCAATAATTGATCTCTTGAGTTGCCCATCTGAGTTTGAGCAGGTTAACGGTCGCAATAATTTGTACAAGTCTCTTCAATAATGTAACTCAATATTATCCATAAAAGCTCCATATTTCACCAGATTCTCATTTTTCGATTTCATAGATATTTCACAGGGTGGGTGGAAGCAGAAATGGAAACCCCAAAATTATCTCCATACCGTAAAAATGGAGGTCCAAGGAAATAGGCATCAAGCATATTTTTAATTCACTGTATGTTAGTTTTGCAGTGTTCAGGATTTACAGTTTCTCCGCACTGAACCTGAAAAACAGAGCAAAAGTGTTTCCCCTGCCGCCCTGCAAGTGACTGAAAACACAAATTATTAAAATATTGTTCAATCAAGATGTCGTCTGACTAGTCATTAAGAGAAAATCATACTTTTTTTTCTCTGTTTGTATGCCCTTGATCTACATTCCTCTTCACAAAAGCAGTTTAGTCTTTCCAGCTGCCCTTCTGGCGTCCTCCGTGACCTCGGTCTTCACACGTCTGTTTCCCCAAAGTGTATAATCATAAACATAATAACAGTTTTGACATCTTCAGTGTTTGTACTTTTGTTATTGTCAGTCACACGCAGAATGATAAGAAACCCTCTCCTTACTGGCATTAAGAAGGTGTCTTTGCTGGAAACACTTAAAAGGGAACTTGCTTTACCATCAGACTCCTCTTCCAACAGCAAGACGGTGGAAAAGAGGCATATATTATCACTACAAATGTACCATTACATTTGTGAGTTTAGTGGTTATAACCAGCTATGGGCAGTTATCAATCAATCATTTTGCCATTTCATCTTTAAGTGTGAGATCTCTTGAGTATACTCTTAAATGTTTGAATGACAGGACTGTCACACTCTTGAAAGCCTTCATTTTCGGGATGAAACAAATGAAAAAAGTGTGAGCTGCACTTCAGTCTGGCTCACTGAAATTCCCATTACTCACTCGGAGTCCATGTTGAACCTTCACCTTCTGTGAAGTGAGATGTTTCAGCTGAGAGCTAGGAGAGGATAGGTGCTTTCATGTAATTGGATACTGATAGAGCGTTATGCAATGCCCCGGGGTGTTAGATGACCTTGTTGGTACAAAGTGTACACCTCGATACCAACTTGAGTTCTCGGATAGCAGAACGGGAGTTTGGCTGTAGGTGTTTTTGTTTTGTTTTCTTGTCATGTTTAGATTTCCAATAGAACGGGTTATAAAAAACAGATGGTCAAACAAAGTGGGCTTAGATCAAAATGTTTCATTCAGATTTCCAGATGGTGCGTACTTAAGATCTAAATCTGCCAATCCAAAACTGAAAGATTGGAAGAAGGGATGAGGGTAAGAGTCAAATCGGGATCAGCAAGTCAATTGCCTTAATTATGATCTTGATTGATTAGCCCATAGCCAAAGGGAATTTGTTCTTGCTTTCACACTTCATCGAATAAATAAAAGATGTCTAGTAATTATTCTCAATGCACAGCAGTCTTCACCTTTTCTGCATTCCAGTAGTTTTCCCCGCACAAGCCATCTTATTTTAGATTTCGTTTCTGACTTCTTCCAAAGGTCTATGTGCACAACCTCCAAAAAGGATTGGGGGAGGAAGAGAGCGAGGAAGATGTTTGTCCTTTGCACAGGACCTCACCTTAAAGTCAGGGGGTCATCTGGAAGTAAAGTGCAGCCAAGGGTGTCTGTCTCCGCTCATATCTTTAAAGGTTTTTTTTCCGATTCCTGACAGCTCTGCTCTTGGCAGGCAGTTTTCTGTTTGAGGGAAAGTCCGCCCTGAGACAGAGGTAACATCATCCACAATTCCTGGACCTGTTCCACTGAAGGTGAGAGGGCGATTGATTTTGCGGACACAGTGACAGAACCTCGGGTGATATTGGAAACAAAAGCAGACATTTATATACAATACGTAGTTCATTTGGTTGTACAAGCTGAAAACATGACATGATGCATTCGATAATTTATTGTCAGTAGATTGGATCCAGGTTGTGTTTAATGGCAGATGAGAACTTTAGTTTTGCAGCTTCTAGTTTGAACGTATTGCTGAAGTCCATAAAATGTATTTACAGAATGTGTGAATTCTGTTTTTGGGTGGATAATCCCTCCTGTTTGCTCATTTTTATATCGCATCTCGGGTCTTTCAGAGTAATGGGCTTAGAGATGAGATTTGGCAGTTGGACCGAACGGTAGTGAATGCACCGTCCATCCGTCCCGGCCCCTGAGAGCGTGAAGCACTGCAATGTGGAAGATAGAGAGCAGAAGAGACGGACAAATGTTGTAGAAGTGAAAGCTCATATCTGTGTTCTGATAGCTCCATCCCAAATTGCTTTAATCCAAGTTACTTTAAGTCTTTCAATATGATTGTGCCGGGCCGAAGAAGAGGATCAGCGCTATCCTGAGATGACCACAGAGGAAATTTTAGCGCCACTGCCACCAGGCGTTCCCAAGCTGAGGCACAGTGTCACAATGACATGGCCCCTTATGTCACAAGCTATCACTCATAATGTTACATAAAACCATTTTGCCATCAGGGAAAATAGATGTTCCTGCTCTTTCACCTTGCAAAAAAACTGATGAAGTAAGACTCCCTGCCTGGTTGAGTTGTATGTGTGCACGCATGTGCATGTATGAGCGTGCATGCCCGCCAGTGGATGTGTGTCTGTCTCTAACTCTGAAAATTTAACTTTCCTTGGACTCAGGTAACCCCCCCCCCAGTTGCTAAGTTTCTGTGAAGACGTGCTGCAGCATGTCCTGTCTCATCAACTGGATGTCCTGGTGTAACACCAGCCCTGCGGACTCCTGTCCCTTCTCATCTTATCATCACCTAAATAAGAACATGATTATCCTCCTGTTGTCTGTAGCTTCTGACAAGCCAGACTGCAGCTGCTCTCAGTATTCTCTGAAAACCACATTTTATGACAAGCAAGTGTCATGTCTCAGGCTGCGATGCCGGCTGACTGAAAGAGGAACGGGAGTGCGCCATGCATATGGTGTGCATCTGCTCTTGATAATGTAAAGCACAACCCAGCATGGAGGCCCAGTGGAGCGCTTCAGCAGGGAGACATTTCCATTCAAGTCGGGTGTGGGGAAAGTTCACTGGAGCTTGGTAGCATTTTGTACAGCAGTTCACGAGAGAGAGCAAGAGAGAGGGAGAGAGAGAGAGAGAGAGAGGGAGAGGGAGAGGTATAAAGCACACACGTAAATCCATCTTTGATATTAAATGAAAAATTATTTGTGCATTTCTAATGAAGAGATTTAGGAAGAGAGGACTCCATTAAATAATAGCAGTGTGTGCATTAAAGAGAAGAGGGAGGGATTTAGCCATAAGCACTTGCACAGTGTCATATTTACCTAGACTTGATAGATCTCATATCAAGCTGGTGTAGTTGTTCTCCACCCTGCTATTAGAATGCATTTCCTGTCAGTGCAGATTTATGACATGTAGCATGAAAAAAACGGCCCTGTGATGAATTGAGAGAGAGAGAGTATGTGTGTAGGTTTATGTATGTATGGCCTGCACCCTCTCAAGTGACATTACAGACTCAAGGCACGCCCAGTCGTTCTTCATTATGAGTGCAAGGTAACTGGTGTGCAAGCAATGAGGGAACAGGTGTTGTTCTAAACATTAGCAGGTGACGGGGTTTGGAAACGGGCTCGGTGTGCGTCACGGAATACGCGCAAATCTCAGGAATTGGAGCTTTTTCTTCCTCACCTCATTCATCACCCCTCTGTCTCTTTCACTTTTCCAAATCGAGACACCTCAACAGGAAATCCTGAATTTCCAATTTCTCAATGTTGAATAAAGGGCCTCTGACTTCAAAAGCACCTCCAGCGCTATACTTTTGGGGGAAAATTCTCGCTTGGGAGTAATGCGCTGAGGATCAAGTTAGCTGAGCCAAGCAAATGTGGCGTATCCTAAACAGTTGGGAGCGGGATGTCAAGATGAGATGTAATTAAACTGATGAAAACTGATAACTTCCTTATGTAAAACTAACTGGAGAATTACGCTGTTTATCTCCCAAGCAAGACACTTCTGCTTGACATGCTGCCATCTCAAAATTGTCAGGGCGGAAATTTGGCTAATTAAGCCATAAAGACAAAACAATGTCAGCAGTGGCAATGCAGTAAACAATATGATGTGGCAGCATTGTGGAAACTAATACTTGGCTGTGATCCTGAGCAAGCAGTGCCAGCAGCACCTTAGGGCCAATAGCTAGAAATCACAGGAGGCCAGGATGCCTCCCCCTCATCTTCCTCCCCTGTAACCCTCAAGGCTTCATTGTTCCCAGGGAATTTGCGGGGGTGTAGGCCTCCTATGCTGTGCCAGGTAGGTGTATATTCTTTTTTTTTCTCTCCTCTGGCTGCAGATTCATTGTGATTCGCACTCTCTGGCTGCAGAGATATAGGCAGAAAGCATGCGTGACTTGCTGTGGCGCAGGGAGGGGCAGGAGTTTCGTGCTTTGGGTACACAGGAGGCAGACAAAGTGAGCCTTCCAAATGTGACAGTATGGGACCTTCCAGGCACAGACAGACAAAAAGAGAAAATCCACATGGGTGCACATTCAAATCCATAAACATACGCCGGTTCAACACAAAGAGCAAAAAAATATATGCACAACAACTTACAAGCAGGCACTCATCTCTCCCTCACTGTCTCTTACACAAATATACATGCACATCCTCTCTTATACATGCACTCTCACCCGCATACAGCATGACACACTGTTTTTCAAGGACTAATCCAGATAGGAATAGTTAAATGGACTGGAGTTATGGCAGCACAAACTAATGAATCATTAACCAGAGGCCAGGATGTCTCCAATCTCTCAATATTGTACACCCACTTTTCACATTAGCCACTTCTTACAGGCCATCAAACAGCAGGGCCACCAGCTTTCATCTCCAAACAGTGAGGACACCAACAGAGCTGGCTAGAAGAGGGAGAGGGCTGTTAAGAGAGAGATGGGAATGTTGAAAGTAATTGGGAGAGTTGAGAGAGAAACTGGACTAGGTCGATATTTTTGGAGTTAAAGTTAAGAGGGAAGAAAGATGCATGTAAATATGAGAGCGAAAGAAAGAGGAGGGGAGATAGAGATGGTATTGTCAGAGATGCAGGGGTGAGAAGAGACATAATTTAAAGGGATAGTTCACCCATTTTGAAAAACTTGATATTATTTCACTCACCCCCTTACTGTTATGTAGGACAGTGGAGGTGCCGTCTTCCTCTCATCATTACCAGGTACTGGAAACTAGCTGGATTCTCCAAATGTGGCTAACGGTTAGCATCTGGAGCATCCAGCTAGTTTCCGGTACCTGGTAATGATGAGAGAAAGATGGCACCTCCACTGTCCTACATAACAGCTAAGGGGTAATAATATCAAGTTTTTAAAAATGGGTGAACTATCCCTTTAAGGAGGCCAGGTTTACTGTGTGCCAACAGCATGCCAGCAGCAGTGGGCGCACTGCTGGCCTCGGCAATCATTTCTAACAGCCGTCCACTTGAGCTCAGTGACCTGCATCGCAGCAAAGAGTCACAGCCATACAGTCCTTAAATTGTTAAAAAAGGTCACTCGTCGGCAGGGGCACTATATCTCGTACTGACATCCTTACACCGCTCACTCTTCACTTACCAACTGGTCAAAGGTGTTGTGGCAGAGTGGATGTCTATAATTACTAAGTCATACCCTTGCGTATTGACTCATTCCTGAGCTGGCAAGCATCAGCGTTTCTCTGTGTTGCTGCCAGAGGACTCTTTAAAAGGCACTGGACAAAAACATATAACATATTCATGGAGAGTGCCAGGAGGAGCGGGCAGTTGCTCATTCACATCTTGTTAAAGCTGGATTCACACTGTCAGAAAGATCTGCCTATGCTAAGTTGCAAGCCCCTAAACAACATCTTCATAATTCACCATCTAATTTTAATGCATTTAGACATGCACAAAACATTTACTCAGTGAACTGTGTCAACATTTCAACCAGTCTTTTGTCTTTTATGTGCCGTAACGGTTGAATGGGGACCATAACAGTTGAAAAATGCAAATGCCTCAGAAGTGATTTCATTGCCTGTCTCTGGCTCATCCCCAGCTTTGAAATTGCAGGCTTAGTTAAAAACATTACCACCCTATATTTTTTATTTGTCTGTTGTTTTAGACCCGTGGTTTTAGTGCTCTTGTTACTAGGGGTTTTACAGTAAGTGGCAGCTCATACCATCTATGCAGTATATCTTCAGGTACTATTCAGAGCACTAAGGGCAATGCAAATTCGAAATCTCTTGTCTCTGCATTGCACCTCATCTGTCATAAATTTATGAAGCTGCTGTTATTCTTCCAATGAAGAACCGTTTCAACAAAACCCTCCTTCTGAGCTTCCTCCTGCTAAAATCCCTCTCAAATAGCGAGGCGAGTGAGAATGGCAGCACTTCAGAGACCCATGAGTAACATGGAAGGAGTTCAGGAAATTGTTCTGTCCATCTACAACATATTGAAGTGGAGTTGTCTATTTTGACCGTGCGTGTCGTGCTTTATTGAGAGGGTAGCTTAGGGTATTGGGAGCATGGAAGATGGGGAGGCTAAGTGACAGTGTGGAGCAGCTGGATGCAAGCGACTGAGCCACTCTAAAAAGCCACCAGCAACAGGCCACTTACCACATTCCTCTCTCTGGCTGGTCCAGGCCGACTGCTGGGGACAAAACAGGACAGAGAATCTGCTCTGGAGACAGTTAAAGGCCAAAACACATGTTGTTGACGGGCATGTGTCAAGGCAGACGGCCTGATTATTTTAAATATAAACCATCACACCGAAAGCAGCTACAGTTCAGACTGTACTGTCTAATTTTTGCTGCTTTGTGTTTTGTATAAAAGAAAACTGTTCGGTTTTTGGGGCAACAAAACAGTGTGTACAGGAAACAATTTTGGACTGTACACTGTACCTCAATACCTGATATTGTCATGAATCCAACTGATATTTATGCAAGAAAAGTTCTACTCTATTTATTAGTAGTATTAGGCTGCTATTATCCATGGTGCACTGTGTCAAATTGCATCACTCAAATTGCCAGGTTTCATCCTCTAGCCAACATGATTTAGTCAAATACATTTTGAGGTTTGCTGCTCTGGACCTAACTGACTGACTGACTGACTGACTGACTGACTGATTGGCAGAATGACAGACAGACAGGTAATGAGCCCCTGCTTCCCACTGGGTCAAAAACATGTAATAAGTATATAATTTATCAGTTTGGCATATTTCTGTCTCGCCATCACTGACTCTTAGCTGTGTCCATTGTGCAGAGTGTGTAGTCTTATTGTAGTTGTAGTTCAGGGAAAACTTTTCCAAACAAAGCAAACTTTATAGTTCTGCTTGGAGTTAACAGACAGTTCGGTGTAAGTTACAAAGTCAGCTTTGTTTGCATCAGTTCATCTGGAACGTGAATTGATTCTCTCAAATTCTTGTAAATTTGAGGGAACACAATTCTAGGAATTTTTCCTCAGTTTATATACAGATATGATCAAATATGTTCAATGAAAGAATTTTTACTTGAGTGGTTAAATTGGAAGTTATTGGATTTCCATGACTGGTTTTTTGACTGGCTCCAACAGCAATTACCTAAATCCTCTCAATAAGACAAGTTTGCAGCATTTGAACTATCTGACCACCCCACCCACATTTGAATTAAAGGAACTGGGCTGGTATTACATCCATCAGGTGTCAGAGTCCAGTTTTGTGACGGCTCTGCCTGTAAAAAATGCCAAAACTAAATGAAGAAAAAAATTTAATAATAACTTTTAACTGGAAAATTACATCTTCTGTTCTTCTGTTCTGTTTTTCTTCCTGTGCTGTCCGGTGACATCCCATGACACTGTCTTGGATTACAGTTCCAAGTTCCAAGTTCTCCTTATCTCTTATATCATACCATGTTACAGTCATGTGAACCATGTTGGTTATATTGTGCTGTGGTACACCGCATGGGGAAAAAAAAATCAGGAGAAATGCATTACAGTCTTGCAGGTATAACAGCGAGGGTATAATGTTCTGTCAGCTTGCATTTTCCCTACTGAGATTGTTGATATTGTACCTGGGTCTAGAGGGATCTGTGTGCAAGCCTTGTAATGAATATCCCTCGGGTCTGGACTTGAGCCTGCAATCTGGACCGTGTAAAGCATGGCTGAATGGAAGGGGAGGGCCTGCTAAATGAAGGTTCTGGCAGAGAGCTCCAGTCCATACTGTAATCACCACTGTATCTGGCTCTGCAAGTGAAGTGTGCTGAGCTCCGATTTCTCTTATCAGGGAAAGACATAGTCCGGGGGCCAGTGGAACCCATGCAATAATCCTCCCATGTGGACTGGGGTTCAAACTCCAACGATGGCACTCATACGCTGTGATCCCTCTTAGTTTTCTGTGATCATTTTGTCTTATCCGCCTGCAGACATTTGCCAGTGACCTCAGTGCCCCGTTAGAGAAACTCCGCACAAGTCGGAGTCTCAACTTTTTCACCACTGCCTTCTATTCTTTATCACACATTAGAATTAAGTTGTCAAGGTTACCGCAATTCATTTCTAATTCATGCATTTTTCAGCCTTGGGAGTCCATTGTGTATTGACAGGTCTCAGCAGGTGACGAGTCAGCTAATGAAGAGTCTGGCAAGCAGGTCATGCATCATGCATGTGGAGGACTGACAGGTTTCTCTTAATTACAGCAGCAGTGTTACAGCAAATATAACATCCTGGTTTTGTACAAATAATAAAACTGTAATTTCAATTTGTATCACTCCCTTCAGCCATTTTCATTCATCTGAAACTTACAGATACTTTTAAAAAGCAGCTTGTGTTAAGTGATTTTTTTTTTCATACATCTCTACCACTGTTTCTCGAGTTGCACAGTATTGTACTGTAGTCTAGTCCCATTACAGGTTGCAAGCCTTTCTGTCTTAATGTGGGTTACTTCTGGGCTATTGTCTCCCACAACAGCTGCATAAGTCTAAACTAATAAATCATTCCTTTGCTTGCCAATGCCCTGCATCTGTGCCGTGGTTTAACCAGCCCCAGGAGTGGAGAAATACCAGCACAGATAGACTGATTCACCTGGTTCATATTGTATATCCTGACCTCTATTGAACGTGTCTATGTGAACAAGCATTGCTGCATAAACAGTTTTTATGGATGAAGGCAATCTTTATACAAAATGCCAACTGTGTAAAGAGAAACTCAAATGATTTGCTTTTTTCCCCCCCAAAAACCACTGCTAATATTTATTTCTGAATTATAACTTTCTCTATTATGGTGTCCTCAGTTAGGAATTCATTCTTAACGGGATGCTTGGCTGACTAATCAGTTTTCTCCGTTTCCCAGTATGAAGCATTTCAAATCAGTGTCACATTGGGTATTTTCCACATTTGTTTTACTAAGCAAAATAACTACTCCCTGCAGCTATGTTTTCCCCTCTGGAAACACAGGGTAGAAAAAATCAATGAGTAGAAGAATTTTTTTTGTTATTTTTCTGAAGAATACCGGCTAATTACCCTTGGTACATCCTATTACATACAGTAGATAAGTCTGGACTCCTGCTCTGCATTTTCTTATTTCGCTGCCCATTTCTGGAAACAACATGAGAGCACTCAGTGAAGACATTTCATTATCACTGATACTGCCAACATCGCACCATTTCATTATCGCAGATGCTTCCAGCATAGCGGCGCCCATTTCTGTCTCATCACACAGCCTTCTTTGTCTCTGTGTCTCTCTCTCTTACTCTTTCTCCCTATCTCCAAGTCTTTAGTGTTCAGTTGGAGTGTCAGACTTTGTGCAGATGGCTAAAGATGCGAGCCCCCTCTCTCTGTTTCCACTGCCCTGTCAGCACAGTTTAAAGCAAATTCAATCTGTTCAGTGTGGGTGTGTTGCACATACTCTTATAGGTGTCACTGCAAAAAAAAGCAGAGATGTGGTGGTGGTAGTTGGGCGGGCAGGGGAGGGGATCAAGAGTCATGTCAGCATACATAATGAATGCATCGGATGTAAAACTTAAGGCAGCGGCAGATCACGTGGGGAGGACCTTTAACCTTGATTTCCAGGCTGTCAGTGATGTTGACACCCTGCGGATTCAGCTTGTCATTATAATGCAGACATCCAAACCCTCAGTGTCACTCTCTGCCTCCAGAGCTTAGAATGAACCTAAATCTAGAATGTATTAAATATCTTACAGTGAAGTTAATATGGTCATGTGACCCGAACAGTGATCCCAGATCAGTTCCGCTATTCTTAGAAGCTTCATGAATACGGGCCCTGAGCCGTCTATAAGAGCGCGTAGGCCTATCGCATATCCATAAAAGTTCCCAGTCTTTACATGTCAGCTTTACTTTGATTCAGTTTGCGGTGACAGCTGAGTCAAAGAGGCTGCAGTTTGATGATTTCTTGGTAAAATTTAGAACCTAAAGAACAGCTCTGAGTAAACAGCAGAGCTTAATGAGGTAACTACTGATATGGACAAATCGTAATTAGAATGCATGGCAGTAATTCATGTGCCAGTGTAGCTGTGAAGCTGTTCCCCGCATTCTGCAGCTCCGTAGTCTGGAGGTTAGGAGAAGATATGAAAATTGGGTCTAGTTTTTCTCAACTTTGTGACCTATTAGAGGGAATCAGATTTCATTTGGCCTGAAGCTGTAGTAGAAAGTTCTAATGAAATTAGCCTGTTGTGAATATTTGCTTAAACATTACCATAAAACACATCTTTCCACATTTCCGTCCCTCCGCAGTCACCTTGAGTAACAAAATGGTTGTGTGTAATGAGCTGCAGTGTGAAATCTGAGCTGATATTATGAATATTAATGCGGATGCAGTGTAACGCCAAATAGAGACGTGCGGCATTGTAGTATCGGAAAGTCAGGTATCTGTTGTCGCTGGACCGAGGATTTAGATAAAGGGCAGTGAGACCATTAACTCCAATCCTATTGGTTATGCTGCCTCTTAATAAACAGATATGAGTCACAATGCAGGGATTACTTCCATGTGTGGACAGCCCAGTCCTATCTCTCCCATCCTGTCGCATTATCAGGACTGCTGAATTACTATGTATGTTGTACCTAATCAAAAAATCTAGAAAATTCAAAGATATCTTCCAACTCGCTGCACCGTGTGCCTTATAAAGATACTGACAGGCTCTTGAGCTGTCACAAGCTTGAGTTCACATTTGATTATGTCCGGTATGCGGGGCAGGCTATTTTAAATATGAGATGGCTGTGTGTTGTGTTAAATGAGAGGAAAGGAAGGAACGGGACAGTCTCCTTCCTCTTCTGCTTTCCTCTGCTTTAGCATTCTGTGCAGTTGCTCTTCCCCTCCACCTGTGATGTGGCAGGAATACCACAGTGGAGACAGAGTGGAGCCGAGCTCACTCTGAACAGGAAATAAAAGTCCTGACGAACCGGATTAGGAACGGCTGACCTAGCTCCCCCAGATTCCACTTTTTACACCGGCACATAGGCAGACAGATAAACACACACAAACAGGGCCACACACACACACACAGATATCCATGCACACAGACAGTTACAGGTCAAAACGAAGGTCACGGTGCTGAGTGGGATGCTGTGCTGCGCTTGCCTCTCCGTACAGACAGCAGCCATTTGAAGGGCAAGCATCAGTATTTAGTCTATAAAACAGCAATGAAAGAACATACACATCAGCCTTGAAGGATTGAATTCTCTTGACTTTTGGCACTTGGCATTGAGCTCTCTTTGGCCCCAGGGTGGCTTGATCACTGCTGTGCACCCATACTGAACACTCCCCCACTGAGGGAGCATTATTTGCGCTAAAAGCATGCCTGATGATTAGCCTACTGTTATCTGGCAGTAAGCAGTTTTGTTCCTGGCATACAGGGGCATGTTGTGCTCTTTATTCATATCTGAATTTGAATCTGGTGGAGTGAAGAAGAAGTTACTGAGGCTGTTTTCTCACTTGGCTGAAGGTTAGTGTGTGAATGGGGAAACAGCAGGGAAGAGAGAAAGAGAGGCAGAGTGTGTGTGTGAGAGGGAGAGAGAGAGAGAGACTGAGAGAGCTGACTGCATAAAATATGCTGTTGTGTACACTGAAGAGCTGAGAGAGATACTGCATTAAATGTGCTGTACCTCTGCAGGCAGGCAGGCTTGTGTTTTAGCCTCATATCTGGTTTCTCATGTGGGGATGTCGAGTTAAAGACCTCCTCTGTAACATCCGTGCTGTGTGTGAAACAGTAGAACTGCGCTTTGAGAGTGATGGACGCTTTATATGAGGTCCACGTCACTCTTATCCCACCGCAACAGCTGCAGAATATTATTTTTACCTGGCTGACTCTGCATGTGAATCTAGCGCGGCTCGGGCTTGCTTAACAAGCATGCTATAACTATTTAAGGTGTCTCCAGAAAGCGACAGTGTTGTGCGTGGGTGCATGTGTGCATACAAGTGGGTGTACTTTTGCATACTTTGGCAAGCGCATTACATGTGACTACTTTCATCTTGTACCAGGAAATGAGTCTGCAGTGTCATCTATAATGGAGGAACTCGGTGCCTCTCTCATTGTCTATGAGGATCATAGATAATCAGGCACAGCACATTGTGTGCCGCTGAAAAACTTCCCATTACAGCAAATCAGGTTAAGGTTTGGGTTTTTTTGCAGATCAAGACAACTGCCAGACGGGGGGACATTGTGGTTGCCATGGTGCCATGGTGATAGGTCAGGGGAAAGCTATTTTCTAGTCTTAAATCAATATTAAATCACTGTCCTTTGAGTGATTTAATATTGATGACTGAGTGGCAAAGTGGCTCACATTCCTCTCCTAATGCCCCCTCTGCCTTTGAAGTTTTTGGGGAATGCCATCGCTAGTCTAGTGAAAAAAAAATCCATATTCAATCATTTTCCTGAAGAAAATATGTTCATTTACATTGCTTATTTACATAGCGTATTTTAGCATGTATAAAGGGTGCAATGCATAGCGCTGAAGGCATTAATCATGTGTATAAATTGCTTCTTCATTATTATTTGGGATTGGTGGGTGAAACAAAAATCCATTTCATTTAAATCATCCACAGGCAATTTTGTTTCGATATCATGCTGCCAAAACCATGGCTTGGAGTGCAAGAATATTAAGTTAATTTATAATCAACAATCCTCAAAGGGAATACACAGAACTGGGAGCCATCAGCACAATATGTATAAGTAAGTGAAATCAGAAAAGTAGCCGGAGCCAATTTAAGCTGGGGCTCTGGAGAGACTTCCTGTCTACAGACTTTAATTAAGAATATTTGGCAGCTAAGCAAATGTTCATTTGCTATGTGCATAACAGCAGGCCCTAAGTTGTTTCGGAGGTTTGCAAATATTTTCTGTAATTGATTACTCTATGATATGGTTAACCTCAAAATCAAATTCTTTTATTAATGCTGTCTAGATAATGCTGTTGTTATCATGCAAGAGGAAGATTGCAAATTCCATATTCTGCTTTAGTAACCAATTAGGTTTATGGCAAACCCCGGGGGAGGTACTCTGCTGGGCTGTGTGTGTAATGGTTTTTGTGTGTGTGTATTTGTGCCTCTGTAATTTGGTGTTGTATTTATAAGTCTGTATTTCATGTGTGTGTATGTGTTTGAAAATGTGACTCTGTGGGTGGATGTTTGTGTGTGTGTTTGTGTCTGTGCCGTATTGTCTGTGGTACAGTATGTGCCTGTGTTTAAACGAGCAGATGGTTATTGTGTTGGCGAGTAATATTATGTTTTAACAGATCGCAGAAATGTGCCTGGGTGTTCAGCAGGTTTTTGATGGGACGGCCTCTTGGCTTGTTGCACGCCGTTTGTATGGCGCTGCAGAAACCTGCTGTTTTCTTCCCCCGGCCGCCGAGGTCAAGAGGCTGCGTGGTACCCATAAGTGCGCTTTACATAAAACATCCATCACCTCCAGTTTGTTTTCCAGTCTTTACCGTATAATATGCTAGTTTGTTTGGGAAAGGAACCACCACAAAGAGGCTCTTTATCTTCGATTGCACAGGGGATTTTTTTTTTTTTTTTTTTTCCAGATGGAAAATAAAAATGCAGACGCTAGTGCTGCTTCGGAGGCTTGTGATTTTATGGGAAGTGGATCTGAAATTCGTTGCTTTATCAGCACTTATTGATTCATATTTGGAGACTGCCCCACAAACGCAATCATGTGGCAGCTGCTTCTTTACAGGGGGGGCATTAATCCTCGACAGGGTGGTTCCTCTGAAATTGAAGGGATCCAGGGCGTTTTGCCATGGTCTGCTACATTCATATGTCCTCTCCTCTGCTGTCCTGTATGAAGTGACTCTGAACTGGTTTGCTGCCCCGACTCCGTGGGGGGGTGGGCCTCGACCGAGCGGCTGCTCATGAATGACCAGGGCCATATTGACTGAGCCTGCGCCAGGGGCCGGAACCCATGTCCCCAGCTCAAATGCACACACACACACACACACACACATATACACGCAGGGCTTGCCATATTGAGGGGAGGTGCAACCCAGCTGGTGGGGCTGGATCGAGACTTTTTTGGGGCCATCTTCTCCTCTGTCTGTGTGTGTGTGTGTGTGTGTGTGTGTGTGTGTGTGTGTGTTCTCACTATACTTGATTGGAAGACTAGAATGAGAACAGCCTCTTTCATCTCTTTTTTTTCCCTGATCATTCCAGATGGAGCTGGGTAGGGATCGCTTTTCTTTAGATTGGAATTTCTCTCCCTGCCCACCTCTGCCTCTCTCTCTCTCTCTCTCTCTCTCTCTCTCTCTCTCTCCCCCTCACTCACATTATGTGGGCATGCAAATATTATTTTATGTCGAGATTATGTCAATGAGAACACGGTATATGTCATAGACGGTTGATGATTATGCGGTGATCAATAACCCTGAGGTGCAAACAACAGGCTGCAAGAGGGAGATGAGATGTCTTTGTGGTGCACACAATGGTAAAGCTCCTCGGGCATTCTGCTATGCCTTTAATCCATCCTCGCCTTTGAATCCTCAGCCAGGAGCCATTGCGCTGAGTGGAATGAATAGGCACAGTGGAGAGATGGATGCACGTACTCTACCATGCTCTCTCTTTCTTCCTACCTCTCCAGCTTGCTCTCTCTCTCTCTCTCCCTCTCTCTCTCCATCTTTCTCTTCTTTTCCTCCCACCACTCCCTCCCTCCCCGTCTCCATCTCCATCCTTCAGCGCAGCAGTGCAGCCGAGCCCTTCCTTTGTTTGCATTTCAGCAACAGCCGGCTGAAATATTGATGCGCACCACCTGACCTCTCGTCGCTGTGTCAGCAACTTCGCCGCGCTCCTTCGAAGAGGCACTGAGTCCCGTCCGCTTATTGACTCGCTGTAGGACAGACATCACACGAGACGGGCAGGCAGGGCTGTATATATGGCGCCAGCTGTTGGCCCGCCCGCTTGCACCTTTCGGAGCCAAAGATGAAACCGTGATGTTGACCTACTCTCCCCGCAGAGCTTGACCCTTTAATCCTCCTACATGCGTAAACAGAGAGCGCGCCCTGATTTGAGCCGGGGGTTTGCCACAGACGCCACAGATTCAAACCGCCGCGGTCGTGCTGACAACCTTTACAGGCTCAGGGCAACGCTAACAACCGCAGAAGCTTATGAGAAAAACTTGGACCTCTATTAAGTGTATAAATATATCCAACACCTCATTCTGCACAACTGGCTGCATCCATCAGCCTGTGTCTCTCTGTCCCTTCTCCTCCTCCTCCTCATTTTTGCAGAAACCTTAATCCACATATTGATGATATAAAAAAAGCCATTTCGGCCTCTTAACCGAACAAAAACAACATCACCAGGCACTGAAATTGCAAATTCTTGGAAAATGCTCGTTCCGTTTGACATGTGGACAGGTGAACATGGTCCAGCCACACTGACATCACCGCGGCGGCTTTCTTTGCACACGCCCAGAACGAAGTCGCTGACCTCACACAGCTGTGACTTTCATCATGGCGGACATTCTCTGCTATTTTCAACAGCTGGTATTTATTTGTCGCTTTAAATAGGAGCTCTACCTTGTTGTCTGTCCATATGAACCACTTTCCTTGTTTTTTTTTTGTTTTTTTTCATCCAATTTTGTTTCCAGCACAGGTTTGGACATTATTAAGACATTGCAGTTGCGTTTGTAACCCAGCAATGTCAACAAAACACCAGTCACTCCTCACCTTATTTACACGTTGTAATACAGCAGACTTGTGCATTTTTGTGTTTCTCATATTTTCGAGAATACTTCCCTGTGGACAGGTTTTTTTTTTTATCCCGAAAAACAGAAAAATAAAGTCGAGTTTTCAGAAATATCCATATCCGTGTAGACGTGGCCTCTGTTTTACCCCCTCCAATCCCCCATGGTGACCAGGATATATTTCTATCTTTGAGCCCTCCTGCGTGTCTTATAACTCGTTTTCCCTGAAACACAGAAGGAGATTTAATTATATCTTGGATTGCTCATGAGGCGCCACAGGAATACAGTTCACCCGGGGCTGCGAGGGTCCACAGGCGACCACAGGCCCACCTCCATATATTCTGGTGCCTCCAAAGCCCTAAATAGTTTGTAGTTGTGTCCGCGGCATCTGCAGGTTATGGAAGCGTGCCCAGAGTGTAGCATCGCTTTCTTTGTGGTCGGCAGTTTTTCCATATGACTTGCGGTGATAATAGTCAACTACATCCTCTTTATCCCGTCTCTCTTTCCCATTTTGCAGCACATAAAATAAAAGCTCCCTCACCTGCTTCTCTTTTTTCTTTTGCTCCATGAGGTCAGTAACATAACTCCGTCTGTATAGAGGAGGAAGTGCTTATTTATGGATGCAATACAAGCTATCCACATTCCCTGTCCCTGTCCCCTGTCCTCTTTTATTTGAGATTCATGCGTGCTATTATAAATGTGTTTTTAAATCAGTTAGAGCGCTGCCAATTATTTAAAGTGCTTCAAAAACTAATTATGCATATTGTTCTCTTCCGACGCATTCTTTTGAACAATGTATGATTTAGCCAGTCATGCATATGTATGTGTTAGCCTAACCTTTTGTCGTCGCTCCGGCTCTCTAACCCACTGAATTCGGTTCTTATATGGAGAAGGCAGAAGCTGTGAAGCTGATTGACTCATATTTTTATTATTCTACCTTTTCACTTCTCAGGGGGAATGTGTGTCTTATCCAGCAGCTTACACTGCAGCCTCATTGTTCAAATGAAAACACCACTGGATATCTTCGCCCGCAGCTCTCGCTTTAAGATTTTTTCCAATTTTACCTTCGCCGAAAGATCCTGTTTTGCTTTGTTTTAATTCCATACAGCATTTATGCGCGACTCTCTGTCTTTTCTACCTGGGTAATTGTTTTACTTTTTTTTTTTTTTTTTTTTTTTTTATTCACTTGTT
>OMLF01010954.1:40677-61165 GCA_900302615.1 Holocentrus rufus
AGATGAAGGTTGAGTACACTCCGCGAGATGATGAAACAAGCCGCATGGTATGCCATCATATGCATTTAATTCCATCAGTCCGACATGAAAGGCCAGGCTCTTGCATTTGCTTTGTCTTTGAAATGGCAGAATGGAGCATAATGCTTCAGCAACCTGAGCCAATTTGCCCATCTGAATATCACCCATCAATGATGATAGATTAAGGCATAGGCAGTCAGTCGATCCAGTCAATACAAGTCATGCACGGTTGCTTTTTACCAGGCCATTAAATCAATCTCATTTCATATGTATTGAGCATCATCCACATTAAGCTCATCATACTGTATAATAAGCTCATAGTTTAACAAATAAAACCAGAGTGTCTTATCATTGTGCTGAATGAGCTGCACCAATATTTTTTTACATGCACAGAATACATCACTTAGTTTTTATGCATTTAATTAGTTGCAGTGATGTAATTAGCAGCCCATGTAGGTGGCTGCACTTTTATTTGAACTGCCTGACCTGTTTGGTAAATATCTCCATAAGTCTTACTTTGTCCATTAGATCGTCTGGGGAGATCACTCCAATTTACACGTCTCCCTCTCTCTCTCTCTCTCACTGCTTCGATTTCCCGGCTGTGTTGTATACCGCTGCTGAGCTCATTAGCTCATGTTGCAGATCAGCAGGGACATGGAGCTGCTATGTTTCACTCTGGGGGGTCGAGGTAATAGAGCAGGAGGATTGGAGGTGCGCTGCTGGTGAATGCAGCGGGTAGCTGGTGTTTTAGCAAGGGAGTTAAGTCTGTCATTACTCATCACTCTCTGAATGGGACGGGCTTCAAATCTGATGAGCTGGAGTGGCTGTTTGGTTTTGCTGAGAGTGATTATGACACCCAGCAGAGACAGAATAGCAGCGTGTTGCTTTCAACCATCCAGCACGCTTCTGAGGCTTGAATAAAAATGGACATCTCTCTTGTTGCTTTCAAAATATTCACACAAGTGCCTGTAAATTTACCACTTCCAGTTACGCAAATGTACAAGTTTGTTTTGCAGGCAGCGTAAACCAGCTTTGATAGAAGTGGGGCTGCAGGTGCAGCTTTAGACCCAGTTGCTACTGTGTCAGCTGCATAGTCCTGACTTGTAGTGACAGGTGAACAACCCAAGAACAGATGAAAAAACAATAGCTGGAAGGTACAGCCATGAGATTCGTAGTAGCTTGCATGCTGTAGATCAGAGTCTTATGTAACTGCCATTCACTGCTTGGCATTCTCCGGAAGAACTTCTATTCCCTTACACATGTGTCTCTCTCATTTGATACAGGAACCACAGAGCACTCAGGCCTCTGCAGTGCCAAGGTGCTCAGCTCCCAAAGCATCCCCCCAGTGTCTCTTTACGTTCTCTCTCTAAGTGCCTTCAGTGCCACATGACAAAACACACATATGTGCACTGGACACACTCGGTTGTCATCGTCATGCTAGTGAGTGTTTACCTCAACAGGATTGACTGTACTGTGGCCTCAGGGCTTGTGATCTTGGTTGCTCCAGTGCTTGAAACACAGAGAAGGTGTTGCATTTCTAAATATAGACCAGGGGAGTTCGGGGAGCGAGCGAAGAAGAGAGCGAGAGAGAGTGAGAGAGAGAGAGAGGGTGTCATTAGTTCTGCATAAATAAGCAGGACCTGATGTAATGACTATATGTCAAATTAAGCACCTTAAGCAATAGGGAAGGAAGCAACTGTGTTGAATGGCCAATAATGTGCTTATCACTGCACAGAAAGACCGAGCTGTTCCTCTTAGGTCATACATTTGTGTCATCAGGTAGAGGTGCCTTTCTTTTGTGCGCGTTTTAATACTTCATCATATTCGACCGAACAAGGTGTCCATTTCAGTGCTGCTGGCTCAAATTGGCAACAACAAAAAAGGTGAATTTTGAAGCTATTCCATGCTTCCACTCAACGGTACTTGTGCATTTGTGCAGCCAAGGATGATTTGACATTTACAAAGGAACTGAATGGGGTGCAAATTGTTTGGTGTTATCAAGGCAGCTGTTGTACAGTAGTCCGCCTATAAATCCACGTTAGAAAATGAGCCCAATTAGTATAGCTTCTCCAGCTACCTTTGAACATCTCGCATCGTGAAGGGGAATTTGTTTTTCCTGGGGAATTACACAGATTCGGGGTGGCTGCAAGTCATTAAAACAGAGGCACTGTAAGATGTTTGATTCGGTCAGATCAAACCTACATATGTTTTTGAAGCGCTGCAGCAGTCTTTGTCTGAATTTCTCTGAATGTGAGTTACCTTGATACTGCTCTTTCAACCTCTTTTTTTTCCTGTGACACCAAGTGATGGATGACAGGGATGAAAAAGCATAAGAACTTACTTCAGTTACTCATCAACTTCACACTATTTTCATCATAAATGCCTTTTTGCCATTTCGCACTCATGGTAATTAATACAAAACAATCAAACAAAAATATATATACATTTATTTATTGCATGGAATAGAATAAACAAGCCCTTAAAATGTTTTATTGGTGCAACAAAACAGTTTTCACACAAATTGAGTTGAGGTGTTTTTGTACTGCTGCTCACCCTCACACTGTAGGAGGGGCTGTAAACTAGTCTCTATATCTGCACCCTCCTCCTTCTACCCCAGGAAGACCAATCAATGCTAATCTCCACCTAAGCAGTGAATTAATGTAGAATGTTAGAATAGCTTGCTAGTTCCACTACTCAGCATTTTCCCTGTCACCCAAAGGCAAATTACGGTGAAATCAATGCTTCCCAGTCAGCCTCTACTTCCAGCTCTGTTGAGGTTGAGGCTGAGAAGATATTATTTTCCTCTTGGTCTGCCGAGGGAAAACTGAATTTCTTCTGCGTTACCCAGTTGCTATTTAATTAACAATTTAGGGGATCCATATATGAACTGTGGCTGCAAGTCCATAAGCTAGTGGGTTTGAAGTAGTTATTTAAACATCACAAGGGGATTTCTACAGATATTTTAACCGTCTGTTGTTATTTACATGTTGTCTTCCCCACGTTCCAAAATATATGTTGGCTTGACAAACAAACTACAATTTAAAAAAAAAAATAGAAAATAAAAAAAACAGAATATGCCATGGCCATTACGTTTTGCTGATATTGGTTTGTTTGTCTTGCCATTGTTGTGCTATTGTGACCTTTCAAAACTCCTGTCTCAAATAGAAATGCTCTGGATAAATTTAGTACAATGATCCCACATGGTCTTGCAGATTGTATAATGTGCCATTATAAGCAGAGAATTTACTGACGTCACACAGGCTCTGACGAAGGCTTTATGCTGAAATGCGTCAGCATGTTTGTTGCTTGTGGCTGAAAATGACTGTGAAATGATCAAAACATGAAGTGACCTTTTTTTTTTATTACTGTTGGAATGACACCTTTTTTTCCTAAATTGTGCTGGGGAACCAACACTCCTGAGTTCTACAATATTTCCAGGTTTAATAGCTGTCATGTGGAAAGCCCGGTGTCCTTAAAATCACGGGGATGCTTGATGGGCTCCACTTCATCAGAGGATGATCTTTAGTGCCCCGGGTCTTTACCAGCAGCTTTAGTTCTCCGGGGAATGGCCACTATAAGCTGAGAATCTATCATTGACTGCATCTAGGACCTATATCCTCAGGGACACTAATTCAGTTGATTCAATTGGGTTTGATTCCTTTCCCACCTTTTGTAACAACCCAGATAGCGTCCCTTAGTGCTCATTTCCCCCATCTATCTCCCTGCCCCTCTTTAAAGAAAACTTATAGACCCTAGGACACATTGGGCAACTGGGCCAAAATGTGCTCAAAATATGAGTAGCAGATTGACTTTGAGTCTGTGCATTTTAAATGTGTCATGTTGAATTTGGGTCAGGGACCCAGCATTCACAGCGTGAATAATAATGAGCCCAGGACCCATCTCCAGCAGTCCTCCAGCACACAGGGAGGCACATATTCATCCACACTGTTAGCCATGACAAATGGGAAACAGATTTATGCCTTAAACATAACATCGTGTATTGATTTATTAGGCTTAACTGCCACAGAATGCTATTTTGTAATAATTCAGCCATAAAATGGGCCATACTGTGGCTTGGTTAACAGAAAGACCACATGCCCTGGCCAGATGATCATCTATGAATCACTGACATGTTTTATCACTATTTTTAAGCAGAACCATTTTACTGCATGTGTGCAGTGTGCATGTGTTGTACAATTCAGACCATTGTGTCCAGTGACGTGAATAACCCTTATATCATAATGTATTGTCTGTTGCGATTTGAAACGGATGCCTATCTTGTTTTCAGAGTGAAACCCAGATTCCTGTCAGAGCACCTTGCTGCAATGTTCTCGTTATGTCTGATCCAATTTGGGCTTGTCTCTTTTTTGATGTGCATGAGGTGTGCACACAATTAGCTCTGATATTCTCCCTAAAGAAGTAATGCAGCATCCAGTCAAGATGCCCCACTGCTACAGTAGCTAGATAACTGACTGGCTGACTGACTGTGTAAATTTAACAGGGATTATGGCAACTCGTCCTGCATGCAGATTCATCCTCCTCCTTATCAGTGTTGAGCTTTAAACTGTCCCCTTGACTTTGCCCAAGTCCTATCACACTTACATGGTTCTGCTTATTTATTTTATACCAATTTGCACTTACCAGAAGTAGAGCCACAGATCAAAGAGCATTTGTTTTATGGATCTGTTCTGTTTCACAAGGTTTCAGGGTTTTGTATTCTGAAATCGGAAATCTGCAGAGGTCTGGTTGCCTGTAGCATATTAAGTCTTACATGGGAAGGAAGTATGCTTAACTAGCCTTGGTCCATTACTTTGACATCCCATCTAGGGCACAGAGAGGATGTCTCAAATCATATTTCTTTAACAAGACTTGACAGTTACTTTTATTGCATAGTAGTAGTGCAAGAGTTAAATTCATCAATAATTGCAGATGTTCAGTTTGATCAGAATGTGCTTGTAGCTCAGTCAATAATACATAATTCAAATAAATGCATGTTTTGGCCCCTATTATGTAATATGACATTTTAAATATCTGAATGCAAAGATCAATATTCTAGGAGAAATAACAACAACAAAAATATCTTACCAAATGCCTGCTTTTCCATGTTGGGTTGCAGACATCTTCTGTTGTGCTCCATGTTTGAGGAAAACAGGAATTCATTTGAAATGAATGATTTTGTTTCATTTGAAATTTTAAATTATATGTTCTATGCACAGCACAACTTGCCAAGAATAAATTAAAATAAAATAATTCAAAATTTTATACATGTACATATGGCCTGACAGTGATTGTCAGTTTCTTATCACTGGGTAAATAAAAAAACAGAAATTGATGTAGAAACCCCACCAAAACCCCCACTGTGTGTTGCTTGCAGTCCTGCCACTAAATAATTGCATCATGTTATTATTTCTGGGCAGATGTCTCCATTTCATTTATTAAGCAAGCAAGGTATAATGGATGTTTCGTGATGGTGTTGGAATACAAAGCAGTGAGTCAGAGTGGAGCTCAATGTGTGCAGGCTGAGGTTATAAGAGGAGTCTAATTTGAGAAGTCGATTATGGGGTCACCACCACCCTCAGTGAATGATCTCATTCATCCATATTGAGTCTTAGTAATTATTAACATGGACCTTTTGCCCATGTCTGCTCTCATCATCGCACTGTGGTGAGACAAATCCCCATCACAGCATTTTATCCACTGATAATTTCAGAGAAAGACAGACCTGAGTGTTAGAGGCCAGCCCATTAATGCCCCTGCCATTTCAAATGCATTTCTGCCATTTCAGTATTAGTTTATCACAGTTTTGCGTCGTTGTCCTGATAGTGTGTTGAGTTCACTGGCACTGGTTGCACAGTCTTTTCTGGACCAACTTCCGACTGGGAAGCTGGGACAGATGGGGATGAACAGGTTTTCCACCCCAGTCCCCTTCTGAGAAGACAGACTGGCAGACCCAAAATGTTGTCCTTTTCCTTGGTGGGAGGAAGTGAAGCATGAAGGCAGGAAGGGGGAAGGGACCTCTTCCCTGGAGAAAAATAGGTGAACACACTGATTCTTAGTGACAGCTCTCCTAGAGGTGAGTCACCCTCAATCTGAGATCCTACTCTCTCCCTGGCATCCACAATCACGTCATTTTTCTTTTTGTCCCGGGGACAAAACTTGGCAATCATTTCACCAATTTTGGGAAAAATGATAGTTATGCATGGTAACCCTAGTTCCATGAGCACAGGCAGAGTCCTCTAACAAGGCTCCTTTGGCTTAAGCACTATTCTAGTTTCTTCAGTATACTGCAATGTGCATGCAAATACTCATTCAATAAGGTGAACTGACTTCCCTTATAGCTCTTCACCATATACAAGGCAAGTTTACAAAGTCTACCCGGCATCCACTAAAGTCTTCCGTGACCTCTAGAGCTGCAGTTTTGTTAGAGAACATAGAATAAGTGTCTTTCCATCAGAATTCGCTCTCTAATGGGGCTCTGAGGCAAAGACTGGTGACTACACCCCTGCTGTGATGTGATATATGGACAGCTTGCCTAGCACAGGCCTGATTGACTGTCACTGTGTACACATGAGTAAGCTGTGTACATGGCAGTACACAGCTTTCGTCTCATCCACTACGAGACGAAAGGGAACCAACCTCATACTGTGTGTCATCAGTATTTAGAACTTGGGTCTAAGAGCAGGATCAACTTAACAATGAGTGTCTTTTGTGTAACGATGATTTAAGACACCATCACTTGAAGTCCTCTTCAAGCTTCTATGTCACAAGAAAAGGACCGGCACAGAAAAAGATCAAGACAGATAGAGTGTGATTAATGGACAGTAACTCAACCATGAAGCCACTGTAGCGAAGTCATTCACAATTATTCCACTGAATAAGGCTGTCAACACTGTTAGATTCCATGTAGCACAGCATACCAATGTACACAGCGGTTACAACCGATGCAATCTCTCCTCCCCTGTCTATGTGTAGCGATATCGAAATCCCCTTTCACCAGTGAACAACTGGGGCTAACAAATCATGTGGTCAAATCACTCATGCTCACCAGCAGCAGCACGGTGTTGATTGACAGTGCTTTAGGAGAAGTCTGTCTAATAGGCTCCAACGGCTCTTTGGAGAGGGCTTTGAAAACCAAAGGCATTTCCCACTTGGGTGAGGCAGAACTTATCCCTGGATGGTACTTCCTTGCAGAAAATGATTCAGTCTGATGATCTCCCTAAAAACTTCATGACAATAGAAGATTGCTGATGCATGCACCCTAAGTAATTAATGCACTAGCTCCCTCCTAAGCAGGCATTGAACAAAAGGAAGAAGAGTCTCAATTGAATAATTAAATGGATAGTCCATAACATGTCCACAGACAATCCTGCATGCATTAATCTGTCCTGGTCTGGAGCCAACATTGAGGTGTTGGCCCAGGTGAGGCATTGCCCATGTTGCTTTGTTTACCTGCAAGAGAGCCCCAAAACTGAAGAACTGTCCATGGCAGAGCTGCCCACGGTTGCACCATTCTGCATACCAAGGAGCCATAACATTGACTGGAGCCACCACAATGACTATCAGTCTCTCCTGTCTCAATCTGATCAGCAGTGGAGAAGTGAAATGGAGGGGAACGAAAGCACATAGCAACCCTCTTGGCCATGGTGCATGACAGAGTGTGAGTCTGGCAGGAGACCACCTCTACCCTTTTGGCTCCTTCAGCAACCTCTACCCTTCTGGCTCACTTCTTTTCCAGGCCTGGAATATGCAGTAACTTGAGAGAGCAAAAATTCACCATGGCTCACTACCAGAGATTCTCTTCTTATTCCATGTTCTGTCCCTTTTGCTATTGTCACAGTGTCCCCCTCCAATAGTCCAGATCCATCCTAACTGAGGCACATTAGTTTGAGGACTGTAGCTGTTCTGCCCGGCTGCACCTGCCACACCAGCTCTATAATGACCACTAGGCCTAGAGTATGGAGAGTCTAGGTGCACACTCCCAAGTAAGGATACAGTCTGTTTGCTCAGCGAACGGCATGGTGACAAATCACTCAATCAGAAATACTGCTTGCCTCCCTAGTATAGTCAACAGTGATTCAGTGGAGAGCAGCCTGTCCTCATATATATCTAGATCTCACTCTATCCTCCTAACAATTAGAGCTGAAGAGGATGCCCAAGAAATAAGCCTTGCCGGGAGCTTTCACTCTCAGTTGGGAGTCTGGCTGCCTTCCAAGGTAGTGGTTCAGATGAGGATGATCCCCATGTGCAGGCCAGCTGGTGGTGGAGCTACCAGTAGCTGGAAGATGTTGCCAGGAGAGGACCACTTTCTCGTCGCTGACTCAGTGGGGAGCAGACCAGATTAGAACTTCAAGCAAGGTTTAGAGGATGAGGATGTGATCTTATGTCAGTCTTTCTTCAGCGGAGCAGGCAGGCTGGGTGGGTGTGATAGAACAGGCTGCCTTCCTCTATTCAGACAGTTGTATCCAACTATTGCCTTAATTTGGCGAGGTTGACTTCGAGGCTTCATTAGAGGGTGGCAGCAGGGTGCCAATCCTAGTTCATCACAAGCTGGTTTCTCGCCTGGTGGGTTCATGTAAATGGGCCCACCTCTCTCCACATGGTTCTGCAGGTTATGGAAAAGTAGGGCTTCAGGACAACTAGCTAACCTGCAGGTCATATATCTCCCTCTCTAGAATTGAGCACAATCAGAGATCAGGCAGTGATGTACTGTAACAACATAGGTTGTCTGTATCACAGCACTCAACACTCATGCCTAACTGGCTGATTCAGTGTGAACCCCCAAGAGGCACAGTTATCCTGCTGCTCATATCTGTTGCTTGTTAAACACATAGATGACAGACCATACAGTAGGCATTGTCATGATGGTAGTTAAAGGCGTTTGCTCTTTTAATAAAGGACAAGATGCTTAATGTTAATAACAAAACATGAATGCACATTCATTCCCCGAGACAGCTAACTTGTCTCATGTCTGTCTCTTATGCAAAGAGGCGATGGAGCACAGCAGCCCTGGGGAGGCTGACTGAGAAACAAGACTGGCTGGCAGTAAGCAGCCGGCCCAGGCCTCGCTGACAGCGGAGCTCTAAGCTAAGACAGTCTCAGCAAGGGTGTTCTTTCAAATTTGTCAAAGCTGATTCTTGAATGCTCTTGAGGCTAGCAAGAGAGCCCATTGACCTCACCACTCAAGTCCATGTGGTTGCTGGAGAGGGAGCTCTGAGACAGCTATGTATCTGCTGATGTTTCTCTTTCATTCATAGAGGAGACAGACAGTAGGCAAAGAAGCATAAGAGCAAGATGTCACCTGGGCAGAGACTCACTACAGGTCATCATCATCAGCATCACACAATGGTGGCATTAGTCTTTCACTTGTTGGGGTTGGGAGGGCCAGCAGCATTTTGCCTTGCTGTCATTGCTTTCCAACCACAGCCCTGAAGATCAGTGGAAAAGACTCCAGCAATGCTGGTGCTTCGCAGATGAAAGAGCACAGCAGTTGGTGCATTGCAGTGCTACCAGTATCCCTTGAAACGTCAATAGTAGTAACCAGGCAGGGCACGTCAGGCAGTATTTTGCTAGTGGAGCATTAAAAGATGCCATCCTCGGCAAAGTTGTCATTTTCAGTGTCTGAAGACAAGTGGATGCAGTGTAGAGATAAACTTACCCTTTATACTGTACATTGAGAAGCCATAGGGTGAGTAGGCTCATCGTGATTGGCTGAGTATGTGCATGCAAATATCAATGCATGCATTGAGGCAACTAGATGAGTGGTTAAGCCAATTACACTCTGTTAGGGGATGAAGCCTATGTGAAAATGAAAACCAAATCCATTTCATAAGAAATGGGTACTTTAGTGATATAACAAATCAAAGAATTATGTTTTTGATTGATACAGGGTTTTTCCTGACTTTGTTTTTGAATTAGGTGTTGTTGTATGTGTGATGAGTTAGCTTGTACAATTCCATATTTTGCTGCACACTATAAATTGCATGTTATCATCAGGTGGCTGCTCATTTTATTAACAGAATGTACATCAATTTCAGAGATACTGTGAGTAATTGGCACTGATGAAGTGCTTAGTCACTTTGCAGTGGTGTTTATTATTCTATTTAAAAGAAGACAAATAATTAAGCATTAGATGAAGAGATGAAAGCCAAACACAGTTTACCTAGTGAGAGGCAGTCAAGCTGTAGAGTTAAGCAGGCAAAAGTACTTTGGTTGTTGCTTTTGAGAGTTCTCCCTAGTCTGATCAGCTGAGCTAAGCACTTCAATTTATTTATCATTTTATGTATTATTCATCTGTAATGTAGGGACTGAAATGATGTGATGCGCTAAGCTGTATGAGATCAATCAGCCAATCATAATGGGATTAATAAGCCCCTTAATTGATTCAGTCATTCATTCATTTATTCAAAATGTGTTAAATTGTGTGCATTTCTGTCCATATAGCAAGTGTATTTACAGCCATGATGGGCCTTAATATTCTGCAGGATAGTCAGCGTCTTTATTTATTTATTTATTTATTTAGTTTCACAAGAGGTACTGACACTGCATTTTCCGTGACCAGAGAAATTAAGTCAGACTTATTTCTGCTGAACCTTAACCTCAGCTGGGGACGGGAAGCGAATTGCGTTGCAAATACAGATTATGATGCAGTTATCCAGAAATATCCACAGACAGCTGGACCCGGGGCGTAACTGGAGATGGTTAAGACAAGGACAGCGGCAGTGAAGGCTCAGCATCAGCGCTCTCTTCACGTGTGAAGGCTGACATATCAATTTGCCGGCCAGTGCCAATCTTATTAAGTGCCCACTAATTGGCACATAAAAGCAAATTGTTGTTTGCTTCAGCTAGAAACGGCTCTCCCATCTTCAAAAGCCTCCGTCCTCTGGTACATTTTTCATTGAAGTGCTTACCTTGCAAAATAGGTGTGAGGGGGGAAAATGTATTATCCTGCGGCATGTTCTCACACTGTCTTCAATATAGGTTGGGGAGATGAAGGGGTTTCTCTCTCGTCTTGCCTTTTTTTTTTTCTAAAAATATCTGACACGGCTCTTAAGTCTTCACTAATTGATCATCATAGACAACTGACTGATTAAATCACAGGTAAAAGACTTTAAGTCCTCTTATCCTGATCCTAGTAAACAGCACTGTAATGCAGACAAGCTGCAAGCGTACTTTGAATTACTGTGAACTATACTGCATTTTATTACAATATGAACTCTTCCTCAAAAAGCAATCACATTTCATGCTGGCCTACACCAGAACGTCTTTATTAGGTTGGTTTAGTTGCTGATCCAATACTGCTTTAGAATACACTGGCTGTGGATTCTGGCTGTTTTTCAGATATTAAGTGTGGTGGGTGGTCAGCTTTTATTGCCCATTGAATTCCTCAGTGATCATCAGTTTCCATTTTCATCCTTGAGATCAAGAATAACTTCATTCAGCGACACATTTACTTGCAGAGGATGTGCCCTAGTAAGAAAGAAAAACAAAACATCAATATGCTTTTGAAACAGTTTCACTCAGCATCAATACTAGTTACAGAGAGATGGAGAGTTCAGCTGCAGGGATCCAGCTTCTCATTATATCAGAGTCCATTTCAAATGCAGGGTGTTGTGTCCATAGAGACTTGGAGTGCTAGCGATAGTGAAGATGGTGAATGTGCAGGCATTGCAGTTGAGTCTAAGCACAGCGCGGCCTCCAGTTTACTGTCAACATTTCTGTGTTTCTGCATAATGCACCAAGTTGACTTCCAGTGAAGAGAAAGGGAAACCAAGGTCAGGAAAATGTGGCCCATGTATATTCATAGCCATAGCTTGAACGTCATGTACATTTAAATGCTGTATTTGCTGTTTGTGCTTCCCAACATGGAGAAAAGCTCCCAGTTAATGGCTTTTCTTTTAGACTGTCAGTCACTGACAGGTCTTACCTCCTAGCCTAGCTGACTGTGCATCTAACCACACATGCTTTTTTATTATAGTGATTCTGGTAATAAGTCTCAGCTGGTTTGCTGATCTCCCGTTGTTCTTTTTTGTGCATGATTGTCAGGGCTCCACACCAAACAAAAGCCTCCTGCGAGGAAGGATGTGTGATAGCAGGAAGGTAGGGAAAGTAGGTTGCCATTAAAAAGGGTGCTTTTCACAGAGCAGTGGCTTTTTTATTCAACTTAGGCCTTTGTCTCAATCTCTTTCACTGGTAATGTGACCTATTCTTTGTAGACATGGGAGACATAAAGCGGTCACAGCTCACGGAGATAGAGAAATTGGCCTTTGTGTTCTCCTACCAGTAATGAGCAGCAAAGATAAACTCAGTGAGAGGGGATCACAGAAGTGGGGTCAGGCCTCCTGACCTCACCATGTTCTTATCTACGATGCCACCACTTATTAGACTTTTTTTTTTTTTTTTAATATGACATGGAATAGAATGTGACTGTCTCTTAATTGAGAAAAGACATCCTCTATCAGGATGTTCTTCCTTTCTTCATAGTTGTTACTTATTCATTTCTTGTCTACTTCCAGTTAGTATAAGTTGACAGCTGGCCACTCTTTCCGGGACTGGTTCAAGTAACAGCCCTCGTGGAGCTGATTAAAGTTGACAAATGACTATGAAGATTGTTCAAAAGAGTTAGCTTCTCCTGGGCTTTTAAGATATTAAGGTCACTGTATTAAGCAACTCACAGATACGGTAAGGTGAGGCAAGCGACTGTAAGGTATGATAAGGTCCCTTAATTGTTTCAAATTTTTGAAGGTTTAAGCGCAAACGGGATACAAAAACACACTCTCTTCAAACCCAATTAGATCCGGCTTCCACAGATAAAGCCCTTTAATTAAAGAGGCTTTTATGCGCCTATTAGAGGTTGCTGGTGAACTCTTGTCAAGTCTATTGATTGAAATGCCCGCGCCTCATTCTGCACCCTTGTCATGTCGGTTGCACACGAGGTCATCCTGTCTGTGCCAGAGCAGCGGCAGCGTGCAGCACAATAGAGCGCCCGAGCTCTGGCATCTACTGTCACACAAGTCCTGAGCCAGCTTTTTCCATCTCATAAACACCAACTCATTATACATAGCCAATCACATAGGGGTCCTGCAAAGCACACAGGGGGTAACTCAAGCAGCTCAAGAGGAACAAATGGCTCCCATCAGCAGCTGTACTAATAATATCCTCTCCTCAAGACCTGTTTCAATGCCTTTGGTATTAATTCACGGAAATGGGAAGAATCAGATCACATACCCATTCATGCATTGGGAAAAACAGTACTGTATGGCTCCTTTATATAACACAATAACCATTAGAGTACACATGGGGCAGAAATGTTGCCACAGGAGCTTTGTTACGATAATATACAGACCGGTTTGAAATTGCCAGTGGATCCAGAGATAAGTCATAATGGCAAGGATCAGCTTTAGCTACATCTTCTGCTTCATTTGTCTCTGTCTAAACCAGATAGGCCTGCTATCGGTTTGCAGCTGTCCTGCGGTGACACGGTGACAATATGCCAGGCTCTTTGGAAGCCGTCACCTGTGTGATGCGCACGGGGCAAAGCAGACCTGTCACTCTGCCATTATCCAGGCCAACGCAGCCCAGACCCCCCAGCACGGAGTACAATTAGAGGACAAAGCAAAGAGAAGACGGGGATACCAGACAGCGGGGAACCAGGGAGCCTATTAACAGAGTCCACACCTCTGATGTCAGTGAAGTACCACAGGTGGACAGACAGATTGTGTTTTTCCTGAAAATGCAGCAGCAGCGGGGGAAGTTGGAAGATGGAACTGAATGTTTACCGCGACTGGGCCTTCAGCAGGTGGTGGCCAGCCACGGTTTGTTTCTAGACCCATCTGAGGTGGCCTACTTGAGAGACGCCCCGCGCGGCGCTTGTTTAAATCTGTGAGCAATCTAGAGATATTCCTCAGTAAACAAGCCCGTTCGTAGGAGGGTTATTTGCATGGTAAAGAAGAAACAAAAAGGGAGGAGCAAGGAGGGAGGAGCGAGAAACCTGTTGCATCGGCGGCGGGTGAATATCTATGATGTGCTTTGATTTGCGAAGGAAAGCAGTCTGACTCAATCTCCACTCCCCTCTGAGGTTTGAATGTTTTTCATCCACTTTCAAAGGACTTTTTACTGCTTCTTTTCTTTTACGTTCCATGGACTCAGTCAGTGGAACAAAGCGCAGATAAAACTGAGTGTGAACAACTAAGCATTCAAGCCATAATTAAGACTGAACGTTCTCTGTACCTTAACAGTATCTCCATTTTCCAGTATTTTCACGATGCTTTAAAATGTTGTTTTTTTTTTTCCCTCAAACAATCCCATCTCAGCTTTTGTTAGAATTAGGCGGGGCTTTTCAACATCTTCAAGCTTTTTGCCGCTTAATTTGCATAATGGAGTTGAGATATTTATGTTTGTACCAGAAAGGAACTCTACAGGTGATGCTTGTGTTTTGTCACATGAAAAGCTTCTTCTGATGAGAACCTGGTTCCTCGGCGCCGGTTTTGCATGATAGTTTTTTGCATGTACAGCTGTTAGAGTAGATAAAAGTGCAGTGAGTTCACTGGAAAAAGCATCTGCTGATCATTTATATTTATATGCCATGCATATCATTTATATGTACACCATAATAACCTTCACCTTAGATTTTAAGGTTATGCTTGTGACAGCCTATTTGTGGCTGTGGATCAAAGTACCCCTGAATCTGTGCAATTCTACTGGAGTGCAGGTTGGAAGGTTTGGTGGTTGTGTATTAATAGCATGAAAAGCAAGCTGATATTTTCTGTGTCGCCCTGCATGCAGCAGCCTAGGTTATCAGCTCCAGTGACCACACTCTGTAGCAGGACCCAACCCAGCAGCAGTGGCAAATCTTCTGATATTATCCACATCTCTGCGCACTCTTCAAACCGCAGGCCATGCCATTATGCTGAAATAAAGAGCGGAAGAGGTCAGGGCAGTCAAATAAACTATTTTAGGAGGAGGATTTCATTATGTGTGGATGCAAGAGAATGGTTTGCTAAGAGATTTGTTTCCTCAATTAACTCCTGCCTTGCGGCAACCGATGGGATCTTTTTGTTTCCCAACCTGAGTGATTAGCAAGAAGGAGAACATTCATTGTTATCGGAAACCTCTGTTTTGTTTCTGCTCATAGAACTGAACTCTACTTATCTGTGCTCAGTGCTGCAACCAGCGAACAGGAAGCAAGGAAGGATTAAGCAAAATAAGATATGTGTTACTTTGAAGTTTTTCTTTGTTGTTGTTATTTTTTATTGGTCTGTGTGTTGCCTGTGCTGCATTTGTCCTTATTCGTGTTTGCACCACAGTCTCTGGATCAACGCCCCCTCCCCACCACAGTCTCTTCCCATCTCCAGCGTGTTTGTTCTTAGTTTGACTGCATTGTTGTACAGTGTGCCTTTTACCACTGCTCTGTGGGTGAGAGATCCTACCCGGTGCCTTAGAAGTTTTCAAATCTGTTTTTCCTTGACTCTAAGTAGGTGTAAAAATTTCAGTGCCAAGCTACACATGCTGCAGCAAAATGTATACGCACACACACTCGCTCTGACGTTTGATATCCTGCAGGGTGAACAAAATCTTCTTATAGAAATACTATACTCTCTCTTAAAAAAAAAAAAAAAAGCCTGTCCTCTGGAAGGGAGATGTTTTGAGAACCTTGTGTTTAACTGTTAATTTTATCCACACATTGGGTCTCAGTGGTATACTCTCTCAACCTCTTCATCATTATCTCCAAAATCAATAAATTAGAGTTGCATAATTAATGAAGAACAAGAGAAAAAGAATCAAAATCCCCATTTGGGCCACTGCAATTAAAACACGAGAGGCTGCATTTTCTAATCAGCAGGACAATTGTGTTAAACTTTATTTATTTATTTATTTCTATAGTCTTATCATATTCAAACAGAACCTAATCTTGGCTTCACACAATGCAACTTCCATGAAATTAGTTGCAGGTTACAAATTAAATTTTTACTGTTGCCATGTCAACAAGCCCATACGATGATGCAAACTGAATTTGTAATTGTCATTAGACGGTTCGCCTGGAGCTCCAAGTTACATGAAACTGATGTTGCATTTCAGCTGCACCATGTAAAGCCAGCCTAAAATATTTTGCACCTAACATTTGGAGCATATCCTCCCCTCCTCCCCCGTACATACACACATTTTCTTGATATTTTCGTCGAAACTATACAGCTGTAGTGTAAACTTCAGTTGCAGGATACTGTATACAGCAGAGGAGCATGTTTGATTAAAAAGAATGAATATGAGTTGAACACGTCATCCTCGTTCCTTACCCTGGAGATCCATAAAAAATTATGTATCCCAGATTTTGTTTACCCAGGCAACACATCTGAAGCTTTGGTTTACTTCATGTCTGATTGTGATATGATGTGCAGCTGATGGCTGCCCGACCAGAGCAGCCAGGGCTGGATGATAGGCTCTCCCTGTATGGAGGAGGCGGAAGAAAGGAGAGGAGAGGACGGTAGAGACAGGTGTTTACAATATAAATGTGAAAGGGAGGCAAAAGAGTTATGTGAACACCCACTGGGAAATTGTGTTTACAGCAACTCCCCTATCTGTCACATCTATTACCAGGCATCCCTCTGCTCTGTATATCTCTGCTGTGCACCATCATATTGGTTAAACACTCCTGACCCCATCATGATGGGGTACTGTGGACTTGCACTCTGTTAGCATCAGCTTGAAAATCCATACAAACAGAGTCATCATATTTGTCATATTTATTATTATCATTACCTCAGCCTGACTTGTTCCTCACCCCATTTGTTAAACAGCTTTGATTGCATATCCTGTAAAATGGAAAATTCATTAATTCTGGGTCTCGCCGTCCATGCTTTTCCCAAAAGCCAAATATGGAATTGGCGTTTGGTTGAAAGCGGAGTCGCATCTGTTCGTCTTGGATGCTGATTCATCCTTCCTCTTTGGCAGACACGCCCTCATGGGTTACCCCCCCGAGACTGTTATTCAAGTGGGTGACACATATTTATGCCCCATCTGCTGAAGTGTCCATGAGCAGGACATCGAATCCCCTCCAGGGCTGGGATGCTGTTTTGTAGCCTGTCTCATGCTTCCCCGTGCATGGAGATGTGAAAAAAAAAAAACTCGCAAAGATGAATTTGAGTATCACAAAATTTTGAGAAGGGCTGGTTCTCGATGCGTTTAATTAAGAAATGTAACCATGTTTGATGCAATGCCATGCTTTACCTGCTTGTTCCTCCGCATATGCCATCATCACGCTGACCTCCATGTCATTCAGTCACACACACACACACACACACACACACACACACATACACACACACGACAGATGCACGTGGATGCAAATATTCCAGTGCCCAGCCAAGCCCCCTATTAACCTTTCAGAGAAATTAGCATTGAGAAGTTCACTGCTCGTCTTACTTTCAAGATTTTCTTTATTTAGACAAGACACTGACCTTTAATAAGCCTTGAAATCTTGATTCTGACACCTGGTTGATTCAAGAGAAGTCCACAATCGTTCGAACGTCTAACATGAAATCAGCTGGGAAAGAGTTTGGATAAAGCTACTCATTCTAAATTGAGCAATATTTAAAGCAGTCCCGACGTATTTGTCATCTCATCTTATTTTCCCGGGATGTTGACGGGTGGCTAGAATAGAAAATGTGCTCTGACAGAAGGGTAATTGAATTGACCACTTTCACCACCTACCGCTCTGCGCCTTCTCTCTGTGTTGGAGCAGCGGATAGTGATTTCTTTGAGCTCCACAGAGAAAATTGTAAGATGGGAGTGTATTGATCGCTCTCAAGAGTGGAGCTTCACAGACCACTGAGTTTCCCAGGCAGCCAGCATTTTGCACCACAAGGGATGCTCTTCACATCCAACCTCTGGTTATCTTTCACTGAGCCGGGAGTAGGGTCCGCTAAGAGGCTTTACCTTATCATTGTCCAGAATATAAATCACCTTTTATATACCCATCCTCCTGCGAATAAACAAAGCAAGAAAGATATCAGCCAGTCTCCGTCTGCTCCTCTTTCTCTCCCAACCTCATCACCCCGGTTATACAGGCAATAATGAAATATTATGACAGAAGGAAGACTTTTGAAAACAAAGAAAGAGGCATGCTGTTTTCTCTCAGCACTCTAGGCAGGTATCAACTCGCTGTTGGCCCTATAATGGTAGTTATCCTGCAGTAGAATATATCTAGACAGGGGCAGAGACACAATCATTAATTATTGATACCCTTGCAGGCAGAGAGAAGAGAGAGCAGCATCCGTGCAGTCGAGATCTACAAGCACAGCTGGACATGGTTCTGAGTAAAAGGAAAGTTTTCACACCCTCAGCCCGGCTTCCCCCTTTTGGAGCAAACTATTAACCATTTATCTTGACCTATTGATTTCACGACGACACCGACCGGCCACAGTCACCATGGAATGTTTATATTTCAGACATTAAAGATTACGCAGCAATCAGGCAGTTAACCGCCCGCGGGGATTCATTGTATCATAAAATCTAAAATTGAAAGCATGACACCCACAGCCTATACTCTGCAGGAAAATAGAGCAGTTTGTTTACAAGGGAACTGGTCATTTGCTGACTTAATGCATTTGCAGATTCCAAAATGTTGGTGCGGTTTTGTTTACAGATGCAAGCTAATCTATTCTTTCCTATTGACAAGGGACGTGACAGTAATCATAGCCTGCTGCCTTGTCTCATTCTTGCAGCTATCATAGTCAGACTCATGATGTGATAGGGCAGACTCGTGTATTTATATTTGACCTTAATAACGACGCAGACGCTAATTTTGGCGTAAAAATGAAAAGTGAAAAACTCGGGGTCCAAAAAAAAAAAAAAAAAATATGGAAACGCACTGCCCAGCTTCTTTTTCCGTCCCTTTTTCAGCACATTCTAGAATTAGCAACATACAATGGTTTCTGGCCTTAATATTTCAGAAGTGAGCAGCTTGGCAAGGCGCCATTTCCCTCAGGGGAGAATGTAGAAACCAAATGCAGTGATGTGTCAGACTGAGTTCCTCTAACAGCCCAGTAACAGAAGGATCTGTGTGTGTGTGTGTGTGTGTGTGCATGTGAGTGTGTGATTGTGTGATTTTGTGCCTTTGCATACGTTTGTGTGTTTTTCTCTTTTTGTGCGTTCAGAACGACTATCCTTAATAGGCACTCATGCAGAAATGCTAGCTGGAGTTATGGTGCACCAGAGTCTTTTCAGCCACACACACCCAACCTCCAGAGGCGATTCTCCAACCTCAACACCATATGACCCCCTATAGTCTTTTCTCATCTAATTGCAAACTAATTATCTGCACTGCAGAGATGTGATGAGGACGCCGGAGAGAGAGAGAGATGGAGCCTTGTTGACATGGATTATCTGGGTGCACTGTGCATTTTTGTGCACCACGCACACATATATGCGCCGCGTGTACGTGTGTGTTTTCCAACTGCACACTCGCCACTAAATGCCTCCGTATTATAGGGAGAGAGGGCAGAGCTGCCGGTTCAAATGTACACATTAGCGGCAATAGACTTGCGGGTGTTTGTGTGTTTTAATTTTAATCAGGTCTAACAAATTCACAACGGGGAGCTGACCGCTTGTTGATTCCTCAGCTGTAATTTCCATTTCCACTTTCCGTGGTTACACCAACCATTTCATTCTCATTGTTATGTCCCAAAGGAACTGATTTGGTAGTGATTACAGGAGATCTCATTATAACAAAGACAAACCACAATGGTAATGATGGAGAGAACTCACTCCGCCTCACACCCACACTCTGTGCCTCCACATCAAGCCAATTATTTGTATGTGGAGTGTGGAGAGGCTCTCTCTCTCTTTCTCTCTCTCTTGCTCTCTTTCTTTCTTTCTTTCTTTCTTTCTTTCTTTCTACCCTTTCAGTTTTCTCGCCTTATATTGCTTTCTTACTCTACGACTTTCTCTCTGGCTCTCTTCATTACACACACTTATACACACACATATACAGACCATTGGCACAGCAGGCTGTGGCTTTTCAGGCCGCGTTCCAGCCTACAGACTCACAGATCCGGTCTGCCACAGTCAATCAGCTTGCAAAAATCTAAATCACAACACCCCTCAGCCCAGCATGATAAAGAGATAGTGAGGAGTGGGAACATTGCAATGCGCTGCACCAGAAAACGGCAGAAGATGCCAATTTAGATGTCATTTTGTCTTGTTTTGAAGTCCAGGGTGTCTCATAGCAGTAGAGAGCGGAGATAGCAGAAAGCGGTTATTGCCTCCAGTACTTTATCATTCAATGGTACCTAACAACCGAACGTGGCGGATTCGGGGATTTGAGAGACTGGTAGGTAACAGCGGGTGATTCCTCATCGGACCACACTGGCGGCTGGCTGGTTGGCATGCAGGCAGACAGGCAGGCAGGCGTGTTTCTGAATCCAAACCGGTAGTCATCCACCGGAGGCCTCATGAGCATGCATCTCCCGCACACAGC
>OMLF01010957.1:0-13592 GCA_900302615.1 Holocentrus rufus
CAGGAAACGGGTGTTTGGTCAACAGTTAAACCTGATCTGGAGGCTGGTGGACTGGAGGCAAGGATTAGCTGTCAGACCCACCCAGTCAGCCATAAGGAGAGGAGGAAGCCAGCAACAGGCCAAGATTTACGCACTGTCTGCTTCCTCTAGACACCGCCGAGAACTGCTGCTGCGCTATTATAGCTAAACGCGAGGGACCATAAATGATACCACAATAGCCTATACATGCTGGTGGAGAGAGACAACATGCACGACATATAGAGCCTGCAAAGTGCAATTCTGTCTGATTTATTAGAGGACATGATTTGCCGGTTTGACATGAGATTACTGAAATAAAATGATTGCTCGCATTTTTATGGTGTTTCCACCGTTCAATTAAGGGCTAGCTGAGATGGAGGTGAATAAATGGCTCCTTTGGCGACTGGCTCATAATGAAGTACAAAAGAGCAGTGTGACAACAGGACCTTAGACCTCAGCCGGAGAGCTGTCACTCCGATGACAAGGCCCGCGATTGAGGTACATGCTAATCCATTCCCACAGTCAGGGCCCACGTCACGGCAAAGACCCGAAGAGGCTGTGACCTCCAGCAGCCCTCCAAAGACCTTTGTCAAGAAGCACTTTTAATGAGGTGAGCGGGGAAGTGTATAGATTCTGCAAATTTGGAAATCCCCCCCCACCCCCGCGCCCAGAGACTTTCTAATGGTCGCTTCGTCGACCGAAAGTGGAGGGATTAAGCGGGACGGTCCGCAATACGGGTTCTCTGCGTTTTCGTTCAGTCGCGCTCGCTTTTCACAAGGTGCCAGCATGGGAAGTGAGAATCGCGGCTTAGTTTCTGGTCCAGATGGAAATCCATGATGACAAGTCTGATGACACTTCAAAGGGAAAGGTCACAACTGGCCATCTGAATGTCACAGCCAATACTCATTAGCAACAGGGGTTTGGTGGGTGCAGGTTAACCCATTTAGATTAAGTTTTCCCACCTTTTCGAGACACATTTGTCATCAAAACTCAGCATGCATTGTAGAAAGAAAAATAAATGCATGGAAAATAGTTACCTTTTTTTTGTTATCGTTAGCGGCTGTCTTGTGGTAAACATCTCTGTGAGTTTATATGTTACTAATCCTTTTATTTACCACTGCGTCTCTGGCAATCTATACATATAAGCTAAACATAAAAACACTGCTGCCATGTTCTGTATATTCTGTTCTGATTTGAAACAGCTAATCTTTTTCTTCTTTCTTTCATTAGTTTGATCCAAGACTAACATGTTGAACTTGTTTAAAGCTTTCCAGAGACATGATGGAAAACCCTGTGGTATTGCACTGGGCTAGAACCACATCCTGCTTCCAGTGTAAATAAATACACTGCTAGGTACGGCTAATATTAGAGCCATATCTGCTTTAGCTGGAGACAGAGCAAGGCAAAACCCTTTAAGGCATAAACGGCTTTAGGAGCTTAGATGCTAAATAAAGTGTTATGTATTAAAAAAAAAATATTAAAAGCAAAGAAACACGGTGGTCCCAAATGTTCCTTTTCCTCTGACAGAATTCCTGATAATCTAATTTCAGCAACCTGCTAAGACTACAACCCCAGAATTTGGCCTAATCGGGATATTTCGTGGGCTAAATGATATTCTAACCATAAAAAAAGCATCAGTAAGGAAAAGCGTAGTCAAAAACGCCCCTCCTGGTCCTAACATATGCTTGTGAAAACATTTTTCCTTGTCATGGTAGCAGTGCATTCGGAGCCTGTGTACATTGTCTGGAGGTCATGAGACTCTTGTCTATTGTTGTTAGACTGACCGCCATCTCTCTGGCCATGGGGGACCGTCGGGGGCTTTCGGGCCCCCCGCTGAATTCCTTTCCCTTGAGATAATAGCGAAAGAAACTGGAGCACTTATTGTTGACTGCAACACTTCAGCGGCTCAAAGAGGCAGCAGCGAAAAGAGTTGAAGGGCCCTCAAGATTCTTCACCTGACCTCTCACCTCTTGATTCGTTGGAGCGATGGGAGAAAATTCACAGGGCCCAAAAAGGACCCTTTTTTTTTAAGTTCCCATGACACTGTGGCGAACACTTTCACTCAGCAAGACGGTGAAATATCCCAGCGGAGCTCGACAGCATCAGATTGCCATTGAACCACATACTGTAATGTCTCCTAATCTGCCAAACACATCTGTTAGTAAATGCCATATATGGGTCAGGCTCAGACCATTATATGCATCACACAGACCATTATGAAATAACTTAATGCATACTTTTGTGCATAAAGCTATGAAGCATGGTATACATTGTAAACTATATGCCATACCAAATATAAAAGCATCTTTCATTGGGCACCATTAGTGCTTTCCCCAGCGTCGGCGGTGCCATTCAAACGCGGCCAGATGTCTTACACAACCACAGGACCCACGCCAAAAGCTTCACTCACCGAGTCCGCCATCCTGTAACCACAGCTCCACTGAGCTGGACATGCGCTTGTCGACACAGATTGAGTTTTGGAAGATGTTTGTTTTGACTGCTTTCTGCTTCCCTGAACTCCGATTATGATTGTATCATCATGTATCATCACAGATCGCGGTAAGAGGATTAGAAGTCGGTTCTGCCAGAGAGGCTGCTGTGTTGGATTCACAGACTAGGCATGTTAGCCCACCATCTGGGGGAGCAAATATGTCGGTCCTCAGCTGCCAGACACCAAAATGCAAAGTTGAAACACAGTTACAAGCCCCTTCTTTGCAGGCTTCGACACAGCAATACACACAAACACACACACATACACATGTGCACTAACATCCAACTAAAACCTGCATGAGAGCAAACTCATTCAGAATAGATAACAAGGCTGCAACTGTTTTTATCTTCCAAAAATACAGTTTAAAATTAGAGATAATCCAATCGGCAGATCTGAACTTAACTGTCTCGTCCGGCACCTGTCACTAAAATTCTGCAGACATCAATGTTCTTGTAGCACAAAATGACTACGGGATTAACAACTGTGCAAAAATGAATAAAATGTATAGGAATAATTTCATGTCGAGATTGTTTTTAAATCGCTGTGGTCCATAGTCTGTAATTTTTTGATAGGATTAGCTAATAGCATTAGCTCTAATTGAAATATAAAATAAAAACGTGGGATTAAGTGGAGATACAGTATATTCTCTGTAAACTGTAAAGCAATTTTGCTGTGGGTGTTTGTGAGTGAGCGGGAAAGGCATTTATTAGTATACACAAATCTGTCAGCCTGAAGCAAAAGCAAAACAAAGATGTCGAAAATCTGAGTGTGAAAGAGCGATGGATATGCTTTCACAGGATTGTCTGGCTCACACAGACAAAACAAGCAGATGTGCTTTTGGAGCGAGCCTTTTACACCGACTTTCATCTCTGCCCATCACAAAAGATCATTTGAAATATGCTTCTCCCATTTCTGTTGGGGGCGGGGGGGCGACGCCGTCTCCCCATGGGCGAGCACCACTAAAAAGCCAAACATCCCATCCTAATTGCTGAATGGAAGATTGGGCGAGGTTAGAAAAAAGCAATCTGCAAATGTGAGCTGTCAGACAATGGCGGGAAGAGTTGAGCCATTAATCAAAACGCTCCTCTCATTATCATTAGTGGGAAACGCTGACTGTCCACGTCTGTGTGACTCTACAGCCCTGCTGGAGGTTTCTCTCACAATACAGACACATCAGGACAAAGAGTCGCGTCTCCAGAGAAATCACTGGAGCGTTTACAGAGTGCAACATCAACCCCGGTGAGGAAAAAAAAACAGTATATAAGCATTTTTTGATGCAAATCATCTAAAATATGAGAGAAACCGTGAGGCTAATTTGCCCAGCTGCATCAAAAAGTGAAAAAAATGAGTAAACTTTTTTTCGTCATTGGGGAGCCCCTGCTTTTCTATTTATAAATTCACAATAGCTGACCCTCTGTTTTGTGTATTTGACATGCAGCCTTTGTCTGCAGTGTCGTTAAAGTGTTAATATGCATTCAGGTCAGGTGAAAATAAGAAAATGAAGGTGAGAAGTTACCTTCGGGGGGTGCCGTCCTCATGAGGCTGGATGATAACCACCTTGACAGTGATGGAGGTGCGCAGCAGGTCGATCATCTGCTCGTGCGTGAGAGTGGCAACAGCCACCTTGCAGATCTCCACCAGCCGGCTGCCCTGCCTCAGCCCCGCCTTCCAGGCGAAGCCGAAGGGCTCCACGTCGGCCACGATGCCCTCGAAGTTGACATGGAACCCCAGCTGGCCCAGGCCGTTCCGACGCAAAGTCATCTCTGAGGTTTCACAGCCTCTGGTGACGATCTGGAACCAGAATGAAAACCACTTTGATCGACAAGTACGTTAAATGTGCAGAGTTTGTCTTCTACACGTTAGCCCACAGACATAATACACAAGGACAACAGAATCTCACAGTAGAAAACAGTAGAAAATTAAAGAAAGAACTAGTTGGAGAGAAAAAAGGGAAAGTCTGAGATGTTTCCTGACACGGGATTGAAGGACAGAGAAAGACTGAACGCTCAGTAATTTGAAAATCCCTTAACAAGGGATTTCTAAGCTGGTGTCCAGTGGTAGTCTGCACAAAGAGTATAGTGAAAGTGAAGTGAGCATAGTGAAAATCCCTTCCTTAGGGCAGAGCTGAAGTGTGTTTATTTCGCTAATTCAAACTGAAGTCAATGAGAGGCTGCTGCACCGCCGAGCTAACAGATTTAGCTGCACAGTGACAGCTAAAAAACACTCACATGTACCGGACCCGCACACAAACACACACACACATCTGTCTCTGAGGACACTTTCGCCGCAGTGGCTCACATATCACACAGTCCCCGTGTGCGCCGCATGGGGAATTAAGATCAAACTTGGACACTAAGACATGGACTAGTCTGCAGAGCCAAGTCTCAAACCAGTGTGAGCTTCTCAGAACATATCCAGCTCCAACTGACAGCTGCTGAACAAACCTCGTCTTTATCCAGTGTGAGCAATTTTTTTTCTTTCTTTCTTTCTTGTGACAACCACTGGCAGAAAACCTTACACTTCATCCAATCAGCTTTAATCACCCTTCAGATTAGTCGTGGGTCAGTTGTGGTTGACTGCTTCCATTTGCCTAAGAGTGGCAGCTGGCTTCAGGGACACATTAACTGAGACTATGACCTGTCAACACTCAGCCACATTCTCACACTGGCAGAAACCCGACTCCGCATGTGAGAGCGGACCCTGGTCAGCCATGATGGACTGTTAGGCATTAACTCTGTTTCCTCGCAGCAGGACGCAGCCATGGACAGCGCTGAAACGATTCATCAATTAGTCAGAAAATGAATTGATTATTAAACAGAAAATTGATTGATTATTAGCCTTTTAAGTCATTTATCAAGTAAAAAAGCCCCGAATTTCATGATTACTGCTTCACTAATACGACATTTATCAGTTCATATTGTGGGAAAAAATATTTTTTGGTCTCAGGAAGCAATTTAAAGATCTCAGTTTGGCCTCTGCAACCTTCCAATGAGCATTTGTCATTATTTCAGACTCTTTATAGACTAAATGATTGACCAAGAACATAATTGATTAGATTAGTCCACAATGAAAATAATCATCAGCTGCAGCCCAAGCCCTGATGTTGGTGAACCAGTTTACAAGAGTGGTAATGAACTCACTGAAGGGCTCTGCTCTGTAGGACTGTTAGTTAAAAGGGTTAAACCACAGTGCTGACAGACAGCTGTAATTTGGCCTGTAAGATGACAGGAGGGGAGACAGAGGGTATCATGTGACCTGTTGGCTTAATAGAGATTCGATTAAATTCTCAATTCACTAGTTAGTGATTTGATTTAAGACCAATTTTCAACAATGTTCAGCATCTCAATGAAGTACTTGTAGGCAAAATTTTATATTCATAACGTGCAATAATGTAACACCCGTGAAATGTGAATAAAACAGACAGCAGTGTTACTTACACATTATTTATTATAAAAAAAAATTCAAAAAAGTTTCAAATCAATATGTAAGACCAATATAATGTTTTTTATTTTTTTTTTTTAAGAATTGGGAATTACTTTGTTCAAAGCATTTGATTCAGGCCGAAGTAAGACCGATTCATTCTATTTTTCTTTGAGCAGATCAATACAGTTGAATCAGCAGAAGCTATAATCAATGCATTGGTGCAATGAAGTGAATCATTACACCCCTAATATATTGGACACGTGGGAACACAACCTATTTCTGTAATGTAACCCATGTATGTAACCCATTGTTTTTGGATTAAGCGAAGAATCACTTTTCTAAGGCTTATAAGACTAGTGGAGCGCCTTGGTGAGACGACCCACAATCTAAACAGAAGTTCTAGATAAAACATCAAGGACAAGTGAAAAGGGAACTGTGAGGTCCAAAAGCTCCCTGTGTGCAAAGCCAGAAGATAACTGGCCTGGGTATTAGCAAGACATTGGCCTGGATATTAGAGACCATGCTGCCATACATGAATCACACTGCCCTTTGTCAGAAATTCATTAGGCCTAAATAATAGCTTCCTAAATGCCTTCATTGGGGCACTTTATTCAGTCCATTCAGAAAATTAATTTGACCAGGTTCTCACCAGACTGGCCCAAATACATAATGTCTGATCCGACGGGACGCTCATTATCTCTTATGAAGGATTTGTAGCCTGTGAACCTATTATGTTAATGGTGGAGGCATCGTATGTGGCGTGTACGTATGTGTGGGTGCTGCAGGGGGACGTCGCACCGATATGGTCGTTTGAGGCCAATACTGATATCAAACATTATGCATTGCATTGCAGGTGCAGGTGCAAAACAGGTTCAGCTTTTCAGACAGGCCTGTCTTAAGATAACAAGGATTTAGGAAAAAAGACTACTACTAGATTTAATCTGTTCCTAATATTGCATTTGTATTATGTGACACACTCCTAGAAAAAAATTGCCAATTTCCCAATATGGAAAGTAAAAGTACTATTGAACTGATGCTGACATTGCTTTTTTTTAAAGCTATATCGTTCAATAGAGATCATCCGTCAATACATCAGTCCATCCCTAGCTGCTGGACAAAATGTTTCAAGTGGATTTTAATAAGGTGACTGGTAACAAAAAAGGAAATAAATTAAAAAAGGCCCCAAAAAGCATCAAAATACAGACCCAAGGCTGTCAGATGTTGTCATATCGCTCTACCTGTAACCATGAAGGTGCCTAAATGAAATGAGAAAAAACACTCAAGCTGAAGAGACTGCTCACACTTCTTTAAGAGAACAAAACAAAAAAAAAAGAGCATATATTGTACACCGGCCAGCATGACCGGTCTCATAAAAGCCGAGCACGCGGCCACCCAGCTCAGCAACACCCCGGGGAGGAGGACATTATCACAAAGCTTTTAGTTGTACTCCCACACTGGGCCTCTCTGTGTGTTACAGTGGGCAATCTGTTCGCTCTGTCTGCCCTGGTTCACATTACATCACAGGCCCGGCAGCCTGTAAATCCTTCCAGTGAAACACGATTCTAGTCAACCTCTGGGACGCTCAGGAAAACACAGACACCTCTGGGACGAAGTCTGCATGGTCAGCTCGTATTCTCGTTCCCGATGCGCCTACCGCTGCTCTCCACCATCTATGTAGGTAACACAAATAGCCACCCACTTATTAATACTTAAGTCTGACACCTCAGCAGCTTTATATACTCTCGAGCTTCCCTTGTATAATATGCCGCACAAATCCCGTGGGTGAGTGGACATTTAATGTGAAAGGAGATTAGCATAGTGAATGAGGAAGTGATGTCCTTTGGCTAATCACGAATGCTAATATATCCTGCTCTGTCCTTTCTGATGACGAGTGTAGCAGACACTGAATGACATTTGTGTCCTTTCAAGATTAAATATGGTAAATACTTTTCGCAAAATCTTCTGCTATTTGAGGTGGCAAGGATATCCAGAAGCCATTCAGAGAAATGTGCATATTTAGCCCTCCCAGCCCCCGCCACCCACATTCAAATTTTTAACGCTCTTTTGAAAATAGTTCATGACACAAAGTGATGTGTAATTATCTCCGTCAATCATAATCCCAGACAAAATTAGGTTCAGGTGTGCAATACGGTGCGAGGGAGTGTGTGAGGGGGATTTGGTGCCTGTTTCACTTGGCAGGAAATGGGTTGTTACTCCCGTTTTGTTGGCTAAACCAATGATTTACTTTCAAGGGTTTCTTGAAAATTGGAGAGAGGAGAGTATGAATATATAGCCGGGCAGGAATAAGGTCAGGCTCGACTCAAGGTTTGGGTTTTTGGACTCAACCTCAATGTTATTTAGAGGAAGCGAAGGGTTGCCTGATTAGAGTTTCAGTAAACAAATGATGGAAACTAGAACAGGAAAAAAACAAGCCATACGAGGAGCGGAAGAGGCATTGGATGTCAGCATCCGGGCTGGAGGAACCAGGTGTTTTCGACCTATTTTTCTGTAAATTGAAGATACCTAGACCCACCTGACTGCGTGCACAATATAAACAGGGCAAGAGAGCTGCGCAGATGGCCGAGGATTGCAGAATGGGGATGAGGGGACTTGGACTAAGTGGGTAGCTCTCCATAGGAGCGAAGTACTCTGAGGCCAAGTGTTCTCTATTCTTAGTCTGTCAGACCCAAAAATGTGTCTCTGTTTCTTCCCCTCCCCTTCAAAACTGGGTTGGAGCATCATGTGCTGTCCTGTTTAAAGCGCCCTCCCTCCTTTACCTGCATCTAGACACTTCAAGCAATCCAACGATGGACCAAAATCACGTCATCCCTAATTTTGCACTCCACGAAATGGTTTTTCCTAATCAAAAGTAGGAGCACATCTGCAAATTCCCATCCTAAGCCCTGATTGTACACTTCTGTTGATTCTGTGTGATGAGCCAAAGAAAACTCCCAACAGGTGGTCTATAATCCTCTTTGGACTGTGCTGATTATACCTAACACTCTCACATTTAGGTGGCAACTCATGTCCCTACACAACCCTGGCAGGACCAGCTGGCCACATGTTGTCCCGAGGAAGAGGAAAACGAGCAGGTTTTGGGTTAATGCTGCAAACGGTGCTCACACGGTGTGGAGGAAAAAACAGAGGGAAAAAAAGAAGGAAAGAGAATGAAACGGCGGAAGCTCAGCGTAAAGTCGCAACACAAGAGCCTGACAGGATACATATAGCTTGAGTAAGTGAACAGCTCTGCTGACATAATAATGAAATTAAAATAACAGGGTTTGTGGTCCACCATGAAGCTACAATGGCAGGGGAAATATTTGCAGAACATATTTCTCACCGCAGATAGACCACAGCCATCAGCATCCTCCCAAGGCTGAAATGTCTCACGGCCAATTTAAACTCAAGATGGATATTATCCTTTATTTGCCTTGCAAACTCCATACTGTGTCAAACCTTGTCATCATGGCTTTACTCCTATTTCAGATGACAAACCAGGTCATGTTTCACTGAAGTCAAAATAATCTCTAGCAGAACTCTGCAACAAAGAGTCACTTGGGGGTAAATAACTGGTGCGAAACACTGTTTATCTCCTTTACAAATCATAGGAGAGGAACTTGGTCTTAGATCACCGGTCAGTTTTCTCTTCAGTTATCAGATGCTGAGACTAAACTCCTGAAATGACACTTTCAGATGCTTAGAGAAAGCGAACTAGACAGTGCTTAATGAAGCTGCCACAAGAAAAGCAATGTGACGACCATGATAGCTACTTTTTAACTACTGCAAAAGACAGTACGAAACCAATTCATTTTGTCTTTGACATGCCTGCTTAAGTGCTGAGAGCAGAGCCGCTGACAGACTCCATACAAACTGGTGTGACAGTTTTTACCGCTATTTACTCACTATATCAGAGGCAAAGTGCATCTCTTACACTAAGAGAAAACCCACAATTTGCCACAGAGAGCGCAAACAGATGAAGGGATGGATTTACTCTCTCTGCGAAGGGGATGCCATGTTTTACAGCTGGTTAGTAACCTGAAATCCTACGAGGAAATCTTTCAGGCTCAGTGAAATTGCTCAATTCTGATTCTCTGTCTTCTATTCCCTGAAACCGTCTTAGTTATGGCAGGATTTGAGACTGATACTGAGGACAGGGGCTAAAAATACGTTGCAACAGATCAGCTAGTCTTGCTTACGTTCTAATCTGGCAGACATTAAGAACGGTGACATGCCAGAGAAGATTACAGAAGCGTCTCTGAGGGTCTTACCTCCAGTCTTTGGACCATCTCCCTGATGTCTTCCCCGCAGTTGTCATGGGCCGACAGCATCACACACTCCCCGCGCTCATAGAAGATCTTAATGCTCATAATCCCCGAGGTCCAGCCGATGACGTCGCGGCAGGAGCAGTTGAAGACCACGTTCTTTGATTCCTCCTCAATGAGGACGATGAACTCGTTCGAGATGCCGAGCAAGCAGTCCACATCCATCGACTGGCCGAAGTCCCGGGCGCGGACGCTCCAGGTGATGGCGCCCACGCTGAACAGATGCGCGTCCTTCCTGGGCTTGACCTTCTCCTTCTTCTTGGCTCCGAGGGTGATGAAGCTGAACTTGACAGCAGAGTCAATAGTAGCCGTGCTAACAAAGTTTTCCGCCAGGTCCTTCAGGTACTCCTGCCGTGTGCGAGTCGCCATGGCGCGGAACTTCTCCGACTTGTGCGCGGCGTTTTCTCCATTGATGACTTTGGCGAGCAGGAAGTCCCTGAACACGGCCGACTTGGGGAAGGTCACACTTTTGGGGATGGGAGGGCCGAACGGAGGCACATCTTTAGATCTAGATACAGCCACGCTGGAGGAGCAAAACACATATAATCAATGATCTTCCAGCCAGTAACAAAAATCAATGTAAAACTGTGAATGGAAACAGTAAAGAGGAAATGACAGAAGAGCTACAAAATGGAAGAAACTGAATGGCATGATCAGTAGCCGTTTGAAGAGCACTGAAATAATACAGCTTTCAGGGAAAATATTTCTGGTGGAATCATTGAAAGGAGCTAAGGCTCATTTTGCTCCGTTGATTAAATGGTGTGTTATTAACAAGAGTCATCCTGACTTCAAACAACTCTTGAGGAGAGAGAGTCATAAGTCATAATTTCAAGGTGTCTGTGAAGATAATAACTGTACATCATTGAACAGATCAAAAGAGCCTCGTGATTCCCAGGCGTTACTATGAAATCTTGAAAGCGAGCGGAGAAAGCGTTGAGCAGACTATTATTATTCCTTCAAATTAAACTGCTCTAAAAAGTTCACGCGGAGCCATTTAGCGTGAGGACATTTATGCAAAAGACACATCAAAAGATAAACACATTCCCTTAAATTGTCTTGAGGGAATTAGTTTACTTCAAGTGTTCTCTTATCTCATGGTGAAGAGCTGCAATAATTGGTAGCTTGCATCAATGCCATCAATTTCAGATGCTGTGTTTTCCCCCTCCCCTCCTCTCCTGGATGTTTTTATCTGCCTGAGTAGAAGCAGCTTTAAGCACGCCTGGCAGCGGTGGTGGATGCTCGGTCTATTTACCTGTAGCAGACGTTATCAGTGCAGGGGTTGTGGACTTTGACGATGACAAACACGTGTTGGAAATGAGAGCGGATGTTTTTCGGAGTGAAGGGAAGGGCCCCGGGCTCCTGGAATACTATGGTGACGATATCGTTTCCAATGTGCCTCTTCCTTAATAGCTAGAAAGTTAAAGAGAAGGGAGACGTAGGGACAGAGATAAAAGAAAATGCAAGAATACTGAAAAAGTGAAGATAAAAAGGCATTGTGAGGATGTGAGGCTTCAGAGTAAAATGGATGTAAGTGACCTTTCCTATTCATAGAAATAGAAAAGACACAGCTTTCAGTGATTCATTTTAAAAAATAACATTGGAATTTCACACTCTTTTCCATTCATAACTTCACAGAGATTAAGAAGTAGAAATTACAAAGCTATTACGTGCAGGTACATTCTATTTGTACCAAATCTAATCTAGACTTCTGACTTGAATCTTTTGGATTCCTTATTTATTCTAATAGTGTTTATGGTTATAAAATATTGTTTTTGACAATTGGATAGAGCTCATCAAGACCTTTCCAATGATATCAAAGACTTATCTATCTTAGAATATGTCACTTATGGCTGTTTTGCACCAAGTTTCAGTACACAGAGACAGACAAAAAGTTTTCAAAAAATCTGCAGGACTTAGAGGCTCCCAGTGCAGCTTATTTCTCCCAGCTTTGAAAGCATTAGGAGTGTGACAGTCGAGGGAAATTAAATTGTCCAGTAGAATTGAATAGATTTCAATCTTGAAGCGGGCGTCAAACTGAAATGAACTGTCACTGGCGTCAATACCAGCACAGCCAGCACCAAGTCATTCAGAGAGCAGTGAGGCAGTGAACTTGGCGGTTCGAGTCACTCGCGACCATCCAGCTCTCCCAGAAGTCACAAATCAGGATGAAAGACTCCTGAGTGATAGAGATGTATCCCCAAAAACTCAATTTAGACTCTACAGGTTGCATTGTTAGATTGTGCAGGTAGTTAACCTCATTCCCAGGTTGCTATGGAGAGGTGTAAAGGGGCAGGAAGGGCCTGTAAACAAACAGGATTAGACGGTGCAGCGGCGAATAGGAGAGAGGATGAACGGGTGAGCAGGGTGAGCTCTGCTTGGGCCTGCTGGAAGATTACCACCAGGGATTAAATGGCAATCCCACTCAATTAAATACGACTGGAGCAGGGAGAAAGAAAAGAGAAAGAAAAGCCCCTAATCCTGCCAATCTGAAGCCTTTAGATACATGGGACAGATTAGGCCTCCCCGGAGTCTAGCTATGAATCCCGTCCTCCTTCCCAAGACCCACATGCACTCATTGCCTCCTTCAGTATATTCAGTCGTAATACTTTCGCAGGGCTGTACCCACATGTTTTAGAAAGTATGTCCATACCAGCAGTGCAGAGCCTAAGATGGTGAACCTCTGTAATCACGGCTTATCGGGCCTTCACTCGCCGGCTCGCCACTGGATCCAATTAATCCCACTTGTTAGCGCAGACAGGCACAGAGACCCGTCTAATACCAAGCCAGTGTCCAGCCCCTGGGGACACACTGATTAAAATCCTACTATGGGGTGCCGTTGCCATGACAACGCTCATGGTTTCAACTGATTGGTCATTACTGTGTCGAAATGAGGCTCTGGGGGAGATTGGCAGGAGCTGGGATTGAAGATTTCCTAAAAGGAGGCTGCTGGGGGACTTATTACCACCGCCGGGCGCCGGCTCACCGCGCACTAAAGCAAAGATTTGGTCTGCTAGAGGGGATAGAGGGAGGTTTACTGACCTGCTGTCTGTTGTTGGGAGTGTAGGGAAGCAAGGTGGACACATGAAACATCAGCTCGTAGTCCTTATAGGTGGTGTAGAGGGAGTGAGTGCCGGTGGAGTCCGCTACAACACAGAAACAAGGGCAATCAGGGTCTCAGGCCTCATGACAAGGAACCATTATATGTCAGATAAGCCGATGATGTAATAGCACATAAACCAAAAGCGTCATGTTCACAGTGACAGGAAGGAATCGGGGGGGGGGCTTTAAAGGAACAGTTCATCCAAAATACATAAAAACATATTTTCCAACTTAGGCCC
>OMLF01010957.1:13612-25832 GCA_900302615.1 Holocentrus rufus
CCTGCTGCAATCTATCCATCCAGAGAGTTTCTGTGTGATTTGGCAAATAAATTCAAATTTGCTGGAGTTCTTCAGCAGGAAACAGTTCCCAACAAAACATTCAGTGTTTTTGGAAAGAGCTGTTGCTGTTGAGTTTTTCACATGTAAATTTTTGACAGTTTGACCTCCAAAACTGAAGCCTCATTGTATTGGGATGATGGGAGACAAGGGAGGGGGGTGTCACAGCAGACTGAAAACCTCGCCAAACCACACAGAAACGATCTGGATGGATACTGTAGATCTTTTTTTTATATAGATCTCTTTTTGTGTATTTTGGGTGGACTGCTCCTTTAAGGCTACAGGAAAAAGCAATATGAAAGAGAGCAGTACATCTGTGCTCAGCAGGGTCAGGAGTGAGCCGGTCTGTGCGGAGTGTGTTATCTTACTCTTGTTGTCCAGCTGAGCTCTGTACTTGGTGAAGCCTTTGAGGCGAACCCTTTGTCCCAGCAGGTCCAAGAACTCGTCCAGGGCTGGTCCGGCACTCTCGTTGTTATACATCTCCTCCTCCGTGCTCTGGCCCGCCTTGCAGTATAGCACGCCCACCTTGTGCTGGAAGCTCAGCTGAACACACACACACACACACACACACACACACACACACACACACAGAGCCAGAAGGACAGTACAGTAAGTAGCCTATTCTGGAGCGGATATGTATCGCACGCTGCACTCAGACTCACACCGGAGGTTTGCAGCAGATGAGTGCCCACTTTCCATCCTGTCACAGCTAATGTGAGGGCCTTCATAACCCCGCTGCCACTGAGCTGAAATCCCCTTTTGAGTTCACAGCCTGGCCCGGGCTATGAACTCTCTAGAGCGCTGAGCAGGGCATAAATCAACCCAAGCTAATAGCTGTTATTGAGGAGCAGCTGTGGAGACACTAGGAAGTCAATTACAGACATATAGCAGGATCACCATGATTTGCAGCAGAATGCTCTATAAGCTTCTATCAACGGCATATTAATCCCTTCCAATGAGACGGCTGTAAACAATACCTTTAATTTGCCTTTGAGTTCTCCAGTGTTAGCTTAGCAGCAGTGCATTGGGCCGTAACAACAACAAACTTCCTGACACAGCAACAAAAACTTTGATTTAAACCGCAGTGCCGGTCTGAAGACTGAGTGAAGGCAAGGTGCCTCAATAAAGATGGATGTCTAATTTATAATCAGGAGTATTGCCATCACCCAGAGACAACATATCCAATATAAACGTGTCTTATGGGGATTCAGGTAGAAATAAAACATCAGTGAGACAGTGATTTTCCTCGCGCAGAGAAAGCCTTCTCCACCTGCTGAACTATGGAGTCATGAATCTTTTATGGTTTACAGCTCCCCGGTGCCAGCCAAGGAGGAGGGTAAAAGAAAGAAAAGGGGAAAAAAAGTCATGTTTTCAGCACCTGTTGCCCCATATTCTTCAAGACAAGATCCTGACACAGGGTCAGTGTGGCAAGACAGAAAGGTTTTATGGGTGCGAACCCCGGGAAATGGTCTATATATTGAAACAAATTACAATTGTCTTTTCCTCCTGTGCAGGTTATCAGTCCCCAGTTTGCTCCTGACACTGTTGTCATGGTGACTTCCTCTATCAGGCAGGCTGCTCTGCACTGAGGCTCCTGCGGTGACTGAAAGCTATTACACAATCAAGCCCATTGGAAATGGTATGATGTGCTGTGATGTGGTCTTCTTCCCTGCCCTGCATTATATGGGCTCACTTAACCCCGTGCTCCTCTTAACAGACTGGCCAATCGCAAGGGCAATCGTATTGCCCTTTGGAACAAATTTGTCACTGCCAGATAAGAGCAGGCTACAGACACATCCGAGGACAAATACACTGTATATATGTATGTGCTTTTTGGTAGCATCAGCTTCTAATAAGGGAGAGAACTAAAGCAGAGATACCTCATTTCATGGAGCTGATATTAGCAAAAATATCCTTTTTGCTGCACGCTAATTTTCTTCTCTATAAATATTCCTAAACTCCCTCTCCCTTCTCTCCTTCTATCCTGGAGGATGTTGAAACCTGTTAGCCCTCCTCCTTGACAAAAAACTGGAGTGGAAAACAGAGCCGGAGAGAGATTTAATGAGGGGAGAGAGAGAGAAACGGGGACAACAGTCCCTCTGGAGATCTCTGAGACACACCTGAGGGATCGCAGAAGTAGCCGGAGAGCCAAGTGTGTTACACAACATCACTGTGACATCTGTCCGCACTGCAGCGTCCCCGTGCAGAACAAGCCCTCGGGCCGAAATATGGCTCCCAAAAACCTGGCTACTACCGTGACCTTCACATGAACATCTATTACAATGCCTTTACTCCAACCGCAACAGCAATGCGACATCTAAAAGGCACATAAGAGGACATGGAAATGCGGGGGAATGATAACCACTACAGGCAAATTATGAGCATAGTGGAAATCCTTATGTTCCAACAGCATGACAGGAAATTGATTTACTTTAGGAAATCTGAGTGTTTGGCTGAGCAATAACAGCCTCAGTAGGTGGTTGGGATTAATCTCTCGAACCTTTAGAACAGAATAACACTAATCTTGATCGTTTCCCTTTTCGGCTGATCTCATTTCATCATCAAGGAGCAAAAATTAAAATTTGACAGCTGAATATGACAGCTTTAGCTCAGAGTGTTTATCTGGTAAAACGTGTCTCTATTCAGGTGTCAATCATCCCGTCATTTTCCGGATTTTTTAAACGGCCTCCAGCTGGGAACAACAGATATACATTTTACATCGATGGCTTTCTTTGAAAAAGTTATCGTTATGATTTCTGTCAGTTGTAAAATCATTTTGGAGGAAAATCTGATTAACTGCCTAATGCTTTTCCCAGTGCATTCCAGCGTCGTTTTACTGTGATCCAAAATACATCAACATATGTCATGTTCTCTTCTTACAGCGTCTCCAACTCTGCTTTCAGGGATATTTTTTGTTCTGCAGAGTGGACCTTGAGGACAAAATGTGAGGGCCGTCTTGCTCAAGAACCCACCAGCCGTCTTTTCTCCTCACAGGACGAGGAAAAGCCTGTCCACAACAGACATGCACGCTCAGAACAACAGAAGACCAGCATGTCTTTAGCAGGATGCATACACAGAAAATTCCTCAGATAAGGCTTTGTATGCGTGGAAGAAAAGAATTACCCACTCAAACAAAAACAGGCCTGCCGGAGCACTTTCATTCTGTCAGCTCTTCACAAGATCGGAGCTGCAATTCTTCCTGTCCAATCTCAGCTTCCTCACACAAACACATTAGAGGCATGTTGACGGTCTAGCTTGGCCAAAAAGTAGATTATGGTGTGCTTGACATATTAAACATTTGCACAGCAAGCATCACATTAATGATTAAAACAGAAGCGTACAAAAATACTGATGTCCAAATATAAAACTGGCCTCTACTGGGCTTTTGGTTTGAGGTCTGTGAGGAGGAGTGCCAGTTGGAAGAGCTTCAAGCTCCACTCAGTCTGGGCTCTCCTCCTCTGAAAGTACTTTCAGAGTAGGTTTCTTAGATGACTCCTGTTTGTTCATTTGTCTCTCTAATGTTTCGGGTTTCCACTTCATATCCAAGCGTCTATCTGCAGACAGTCTCTCACACCAAAGGCATGAGGAGAGTTGTTAGCATGGCAGGGTGCAATGAACAAACTCCCACATGCGATATCAGCTGCCTGGGATCTGGCAGGAAGAACCTCCTCAAACACTTATAAACTTGATTGATGAAGATGATTGGCTTTGGGATATTTCGAGATGGAAAGTCTTTCATCCACTTAATTGCCATGAACTTGCTTAACAGAGTACACTACACCGCTCTTGTTTGTGTGTGTATGTGTGTGTGCGTGTGTGTGTGTGTGTGTCTCTCACAAAATTTCAGAGTACAAGAGGGACATGGTTGACACATCCCATTATCAGAGCCCGTCCCTTGTCAACTGGAAGGATGGGCTCATGCTAACGAATGCAATTACGCTAATAAGCAGGCAATTCTCTATAGTTAGACAAGCACTACATCAGTAGCTACTCCCCCCCACTTCCCTTTCCATCTTGCTGTTTCATTAGAAGAGAAATTGAAGGCCTTCAGATCACAAAATGAATCCCCTTTCTTCCATACCTGCAAATATAGAAAGCCCCATATCGCTAATAGCCATTTCACTCAAACAGAGATAATGCAAGATGACATTTTCGCCGTTCAGGCAGAATACCAAATCACCCACTCTCAGATGAAATAAGTTGTCAAAAGTGTATTACTTTAGCCTGCACCGGAGTATCCTCTCAGCAGAAAAAGCATGACAAAGAAATCAATGCCAGCCACCATGACTCTGGGATTCATATTGATTCTGTTTAAGTGTGATATTGGTTGTCTATTGCCTCCACCTGGGAACCAGCGGGCATCTTAACTAGCGCTGACAGGTTACAGCAGATAGAACAAAGGTCCCTGCTATTTGAACATAATGCCTCAACTGTGTTTCATTCCATAGGTGATGCAACTGGCTCGAAAATAGATAAAAATACTCAATTGTTTCATTCATTAATCTGTAATATTATTCATAATATAGGTATGTGGCAGCAGCAGCAGCTTAAAGGTTCAAGAAGTGGAAAATCAGGGGGGGAAGAGTGAATCAGACACACTCCCCCAACTTCCAGCTCTTTCCTTTTTTAACAGTTAATGTCAACGGGTCTTAAAAAGGCACTCAATCCCAATTCCTTCAGCTCTGCTCAGTGGCCAACAGCGGAAGCCTGTAATTGTGCTTGCAAAATTAAGAAAAGATTTTTTTTTTTTTTTATTACCACAAGTGCTTCTCACAAGTACTCACCCCCTGTTCGTCCAGCTTGAGGAGCTGCTCGGGGACTTTTGGGGAGTTGATGGCCAGTCTCAGGCACTGGATATTCAGCTCAGGGATCACGTATTCAAGCACCTCCTTCAGCGGCAGCCCGCGGGCCGTCCCGTGCCTCGCCGTGGAGGGAACGGCGTCCTCCAGGATTGCCCCACGGAGTGTGGTCAGCTGACAGGACAGAGAGGGACAGGACAGGATGCATTCGGTTAATTAGGTCTCATGTCTTTTGTATGTGTTGTGCTGCACATAAGCTGCTACTGAGTCGCGTGCAATGTGTCTGTTTGTACTCTGCTGCAGCAATAACTTAGCTAATTGAGTTATTCTGAATAATTCAAATCTCATAGTCATGGCTTTGCTTGAGTTAAAGGTGTAAACTGCATTTCCAAAATCCTGGAATCTGAGACCCAGGCTGATATGTTGGCTGCTGTGTAAAGGAGTCATGTTATGCCATATTATGTAGGCCAGTGACTCCATTACTAGCTCCAGTGGGCAACATTAGGAACTTGCTTGCTAAATAATTGAGACGGGCTAACTGAACACTAGACGTTAAGTGGTGTTTTACTGTTCAGACCATTAAAGTGCCAGTAAAAGTTGACCCAAACAGCTCCACCACCCAATCTGTAGCTCCCGGGTGTGGTTTAGCACATTGCAGACACATTTACACAAATAAATCCCATTTTGCAGGCCATCTGCAAAGCCTATGAACATGGATGCTAGCGGTTAATGGCAGTCTGGCAGACGCACATTCGGAAAAGCAGATTACTTAACAGTGTCAGGGAGGAAGGGAAAGTGAAAGAGGGTGAGAGAAAGAGAGGGAGGTGAGGCACATGCAAATAGACTTTCTAGTGATTGGGGAGTTAAAACATTGTCTGCGTGCTACTTGCAGGGCTAGCATGACCCAGATACATTGTTTTATCTTGGGAGTGGTGCTTCAAACCGAGAATGGCATTTGATATCAGTGACATTTCTCTGCCTGATGCATCTGTTGCACCTGAATTATTCAGAGGATGAGACCACCCAGCATCAATCAATAAGAGCTTTCTGTACCACCAGGGACCGTGCGGTTGTGTGCTGAGACTCTCGGCTTTACTCCCATTGTATTTGTGGGTGAATTATTTCTTTGTGGGCGCGTGGCCGTGTGCGCGCGCGTGCCTTGTTTGTGAATGCAATCACACTGACTCTCTGATAGACTGCATCAGTGTTTGCATGACTGACTAACTGAGTCACAGCTGGCACAAAATCACTGGCCACATTAGGGAAGATTTAGGAATAGAGAGGAGAGAGGAAGTCTCCACTTGTTGTTTCCAGGGGTACTGAAGCATTTCTACACTCTTGCATTGCTTGACTGATTTCTATATTGAGTGACCTAAACCTCTCCGGCTAAATGAAAAATATGAGAAATGAGAAATATCCTTTTAAATCTTTTTTTTTTTTTCCAGGCTAGTAGTCTGACCTTGAAAAAAATCCCAAAATCACACATTTTCCAATTAAAATATTAATTGTTTTTTGCCTTTTAAATATACAATAATCAAAGCAGAACATTATAAGTGCACATTGGTGTGTCGTAGTTACCTGACTTGTTCTGAAGGTGACCCGGTAGTTGTACTGCATCCCATCTTTCTCTTCCAGCTTCTCCCTGCGGATGCTGACTGCCACAGGACCCAGATTGTCATCTACCCCAAAATAGTTTTGATGCTCTGGAGGTAGGGCAAGACAGGCCAGAATTACACACACCAAGGATCACATTAATGAATGTTCCTCAACAAAATGGTGGTATGACATTGGTAACTCCAGTTCCAGTTCAAAAATACCTTCTCAAGCTGTGAAAATTAATATCAGTACACAAATCTAATAGGATCAAAATCTGTCATCTTGCATATGTGTACATAAAAAATTGCCTCTGACGTGTCGAAAATGTGTTGCCACTTCATGAAATATTTATAATTATTGATTCCATAGAGTTATGGATGGAGTCATGCAAAAATGCTTATGGTCTGACATGGTTTGCAAGCTTTTCCCGTGGCAGACTCAGCAAATCCCTGATTACGGAGCGCAGCAGGGCTCCACTAGAGATTTGACGTCCCCCTCTGAGGCTGATTTAACCCCATTTTCTTTGTTATGGCAAAATATCTAAAAGACCATCTTTTTAACATTAGTTCCTCAAGATCAAAAAGAGATTTATGCCATTTAGAAGTCTGGATTTGCAGCATTTTTATGCATAACAAGACTGAATGCTAATTTCTGTGTCAACATGAAAGCACTATTTGATGTGAGTTATGCACTGCCTTAATTAGACAGTCAATAGACATATATAATTCTGTCTTGTGAAATGTAATAATCATCATAATTATAACTATCAATATATGAAGGACTGTTTATCTGAAAATATGCACAGTATCAGTCCATTAAAAGGACATCATGTCATGTCTTTCAGGTTTTTTCATTTTTCATCAGCAATTCAAGGGGCGGGCGAGAGGCTATACATGGACAGGAGCAGGGCTTTGCACACACACAGCAGTGCCTTGAGCAAACAGTTCCTAATCCAGGCTAAAGCCAGGGAGAAAGACCAGGATTCAGCAGACAACAAAAGAAAAACCTCACTGGGGATTCAAAGCACCAGGACTTCTCAACACAGATTTCAAGACACTGCATCTATCCGGAGCACGCCATGTAAATACACCGATTCTTATCGCTGTGACGTCAAGTATAGGGCAGAGAGCATATGAGCATGAATAATAGATGAGCCGTAGGAAGGGAATATGAGCGTACTATTTGAGGAATGCGAGGCTTGTCAGGGACACGGGACGGGGGGATATGCTATGTGAGGCATAAGGTCAAACGGTGGTAGGAGGGTTGTCTATGCGTAGGGGCCTCTAGGAATCCTAACACCGATGGCACTGTGAGGGCAGACAGTGTAGACGGAAGAGGAATGCCTTTTGTCAGCGGATTTCTAGGACATGTCACCAGTACACATTACTTGGTCTGGGGGACAATTTACCAAACGTTGGCAAATGGGCGACATTTGTTTTAATTGACTGTCATGTCAAATGTCGCCTCTTTTCTGTCTTCCTTTTCACCCTCCAGTGCAGAAATTCCTTCAAAATCCTCAGAGTGGTCTGTGTCTCTATGGTGCAGATTGCCCGCTTCAACAGAGGTTTCTAAAGGTCAATACAATAAGGGATGACTAATATCAAGCCTCTATATCACAATGTCAGCCCACATATGTGAACATGAGCTGTATATGACAGAGGTTGGCTGTTGGGTGCCGATGCTGCATTGTATCCATTAAGGTAGCCTGGGGACAACTACTCATATTGCTGTGGGAAAAAGGGCTTTAGGTAATCAATGGGATCAATGTTCAGCCCAGGGTGATAAAAGCTTCCCCTGAAGTGGTGACACACTGTCATGTTTGTGTGTGTGTGTGTCTCTCTGTGTGTGTGTGTGTGTAGTCCAGCAGAGGTGATGACAGACTTGTCTCTTCAATAAAACACCCACATGAGAAAAGGTCAAGGGCTAAATCCACATTTCTACAGTGGAAAAAAAAACCCCATCTTCTAAAAAAGTTATGACATGGGAGAAAACTGAGAACAACATGCGGCATTCTTTTCTTAAAGATTTTTTTCTTTGGCATTTCAACAGTAGAGACAGACAGGAAAGACAGGGGAGGGAGAGGGGGATGATATGCAGCAAAAGGTGCAGGCCGAAATCAAACCCACGGCACGATGGTAACATGGTGCACGCTCCACATGTGGGGCGCCAAACATGCAGCATTTCAACTGCACATTAGTCTGCATTACCCCAGAGAATAAATATGTAATTATAACAAACCATCGCAGACAGCAAAGCATACTGACACAGGTGGTTGTTACAATTTTATGTGAACTGGAAAACTGGAGTTTTTATTTTGGGATGAATAGTAAATGAGGCAGCATTTCACGGTATGTGATTATCGTGCTCCGACATAATAAGCTCACTAGCATTGTCTAATATAAGCAAAGCGGATCTGTAATTGTCTCATTCTCCTTGACTGGACGCATCAGGCCTCGAGTGAGTTTTACACACAGTCGTACAGAAGTATATATAAACACAGAGCAGCATTCTGGACAAGTTCAGGCATCTCTTCATGTCAAAGGTGAAGCAGCTGTTTTTTTGGGGGAGGACGGGGGGGGAGTTAAGAATGGGTAATCCAATATGCTAAGAGCGGCAGACCCACAGACAGCCAGAAAAAACAGACACGTTTAATGCGGTGATGGGCTGAGCTCGGGGTGATATTTCCAGACTCAGTCACCTAGGTGTTTTAATGAGGAGCGTTGGGACCTTGGCGTGGTTTTGCTGACCCCATAGTTTCATGTGCTCACACACACCCCTCCAGCCCCCCTGGGTAACAGCTGCAACGCACCCTCTAGCTCACCTCTCTCTCTTCTCACATGACTAATCGCAGCTTCTCCGCAGGGTTGAGGGCAATATCACAAGGAGAACATGACCGCTCCTCTCCCGAGGAAGTGAAACACACACCCTCACACCCAGCACAAGCCTGCTATTGTTCTGGCCGTTGTATCATCTGGCTCTTCAAAAAATAACTGGGCCGTCAAGATATCTGACCCTGTGAGCGGAGGGTGTTCCATTTTGGATGGACTTGGCCTCGCACAGCATTCTTTATCGTCTTGTTTCTATCAAAGGATTTGGCCTGGAAACTATCTTAATCCTCAAAAATTCCTCCCTCCTGTATCATAAACATATCATCTCTTTAAACATACAAATAAAACACATTCGCCACCACAGTGCCTTACCTCTCCCATAGAAGTACTTGTGGTAGTAGTACGCTCCCAGGTCGATATGCTCGATGATGTAGCGTTTGACCTTCTCCCTGTGGATAGGCTGGTTTTCTCGAGGCACCTCCAGGACGGAGACTCCAGCATTGGTGCAGTGGGAACTTAGGGAGGATTCGAAGGAGCAGCTCTCTCCTCCACCGGTGTAGTTGGCACTGTTGGCTCTGGAGAGGGAGATCCTCCTCTCGCCCTCGCCGCCGATCTCGTTGCGGAAGTGCGGGCAGCTCAGCACCAAGGTGTTGCTCTTCCCGTCCCCCTCGTCCACGTCCAGGTTCTCCTTGGGGTTCAGGTCCTCCCTGCTGCCCAGCGGAGACTCAAACACGGAGGTATTTCCACTGCTACATCCCGCTACTCCTCCATCTGGCCCAGCGCCAGGCCCGGCCCCAGCTCCGCCTACACCTATAGGCCCCGCTCCGACTCCGCCCCCAGCTGAGGCAGCCGAAGCCCCGGTAGTGGTGTTCTTCCTCTGGCTCAGGTTAGCTCTGTTTGCCACCGCCTCGCTGATGTTGAAGAGAACGCTCTGGACGTCATAGTGGGCAAAGCACTTTTGGAAGCTGAGCGGCCGCCGGTCGTCTTCCATAGAGAGCCGCAGGGCGTCGCTCTCGCTCTTTATGGTCCGTAGCTTCCTGAACAGAGACGTTTCGGTCGAGTCCGACTTGAGACGCCTCATGAAGGACTTCTCCCTCTCCCGGCCATAGAGGATAGAGCTGTCTATGTAGTCGTAACCCGCGATGTGGACTATCTCGCCCCTGGCAATCTGGGCTGCTGTCTGCAGGCTGGGGGAGAGGGAGGTGTCATAGCGCAGGAGCTCGGGGAAACCCAGCGGCGGCACGCTGCGGTGGTCCAGGGTGTCCACCCGGTAGCCCCTGAGCATGGTGAAGAATCCCTCCCCGCTCAGGCCCTGACGGTCAATAGAGGACGTGCTGCCGTACTCTCGGTGCAGCGAGGCCCCCGTGTTTGGGTTGACAGCGTTCTGGTCCATGATGTCCTCAGAGTCGATGTCGCTTATGGTGACATCGCTATTGCTGCGCTGACGGATTGGGTGGAGGCCCTTCAGCGGGGAGTGGCTGAGGAGGTCACTCAGTGTGTATTTATTGTCAGAGTAGTCTGCGTCCAGCGGCACCGGTTCACCGTGCTCCAGTATTTCCGCTGTTTGGTCCTGCTGGCCGTTCTGAAAGGCTGGTATTACACTCTGATAGTTTGGCGAAGGCCGCCCGTCCCATCCGTCTTTCCTCGGTGGCCATTCCGTCACCCTGGCCCTGACGCCCATTTTAGGCATGGCTGGAGTGCCGTTCGTTTTGCCTCCGCCCTCAGGCTTCCCCTGTGTGCTGGAGGCAGGCGGTCCCATGCTCCCGTTCAGGGCTTTCAGTTTCCTGCTGAACAGCTCCTCTGACTGCATGGCTCTTGGATAGTCTTCTGGGCCTCCCACAATTCCCACAAGGTTTAACTTGTTGTCTGTCACAGGGCTCAAAATACTCATATCCTGTTGGCAGACTCTTGATAGAGCAGACACTCAGGACCCCTCTTCATTACATCATGTGATTTGCTCATTGGTGTGCAGGGGAGAAGCCTCTTTCCTGAGTCAATGAACCAACCATCGTCACAACTCACAGAAGGCGGCTGGCGCGGTGATAGACAACCAGCATTTGGATGTCAAGGAAAAGTGTCTGAGACGCGTTGAGGCACAGCGGAGTGTGTTCTCCCTTCACAGTGCGCCTGCTCATTCAAAACGACAGCTGGAAGAGTCAAATCTACGGGAGAAAAACAGAAAAAAAACAGAGAAAAATGTTAGCACAGAGCTAGCAGGTTGGAACACTTATATATTTATATATATTTAAAACAGCAGCCGTTTTTATTCTTCAAAATGACCCTGAAACATGGCACATTGAGTTCAGCTGTAAAAACGGGCATCTTGCTGACCTAAATTATCTGTACTCTGTTATCGTCTAATAAACTCCCACTAAGGGGTATGGAAGGCTGTATTAGTTTTAGAAATATCTAGAGCATGGCATCAAATACAGCTAATTAGTATATTTGAGAGGAGTTGGTGCCATTATGGTTTTATAATGAGATAGATGTATATCTTTGTTGGTGCTTGCAGACAGTGCCTAACAGATGGTGTGGAAGCAAGTTACAGCAACAAGAGGCAGATGTTCAGCTAAAATGTTCAGATGTACCAATATCTGATCCAACTGCTTGTAGCATCATCAAGCCCGCAAATTATACAGGGGGGATAGTTTATGCATATTCAACTAAAATTCCAGTTTGCTTGCTTCTTTTTATCTGCCCTGGTTGATTAGGAAGAAAATTAACAAGGCACCTGACGAGATAAACCAGCTATGGCAAATTGAAATAGAAAAACTCCCTTCTGCCCCTGCTACAGTTGTTCAATGACAAAAAGCAGCTGCGTTCTTTAGCTGCACTACAAGGCAATTAGTAATAAATCACCAAAATCAAACGGGATGTAAATTTGCAGTCCATACCATTACAGTCATTTCACAGGAGGCAAACTTTACAAGCCGCCCCCCC
>OMLF01010957.1:25852-36881 GCA_900302615.1 Holocentrus rufus
CCCTTATTCAACTGGGGAATGCAAATAATAACAGCCAGCTCCTCATGACAAAAGGCTGAAATCAGCAGCTACATTCATTAACCTGAAGCGCTGAGGACACGGGGAGGGTGAGAGAAAACACTGGTGGGCTTGTCCTTGAAAAGCAGCCTCGTTCCCTCTTGGGGATTTCAGATGTCAAACACACACAGGCAGCAAACTCACATGGTTTCCATTTTTATCCATAAGTAATGTCCCTGCAGATCGGCCATCTGTAGACTTTTGTTGAAAAAGCAACGAATTGGTCATAGCCTAGTTCAACTGTGTAAAATGGTCTGACATGGATAATATAATGACTATAACAACCTACAGCGTGTACTGACTGTACGCTAGTACTGAATGCAACAATGATAAAGGCTATGTGCACACTTAGCTGGGCGCTTTTGAAAAAGCATCTTTTTTTTCTGTTTTGGCTTTCCGTCCACACTAATCTGGCCTTTTTCCATCCAAGAAAACAGGGCTTTTCGAAAAACACTGCTCCCAAAGTGTATAAATTTGAAAAGCGCCAGTATGGTGTTTTGGTGTGGAAGGGGAAAGGGAGCTTTTTGAAAACACTGACATAGGATTCTCATGCGATCTAGGCTGTAGTCTAGTGTCAAGCATGTGCATAGACATGTTTTGTGCATTCTCAATAGGGGAGTTTTAAGCATTTTGGGGCATTTTAGTGGTTTAATTTGAAATGCACATCATTTTAAATTTGAAAACAGGGCTTTCAAATTTACTTGGGTTAGCATGGACACGGCCTCAAGCTCAAAGAAGCACAGACAGATTCTGACATCCATCCCTTCTCATAGCACTGCAGCAGTAGCACTGTGCAGCCTGCAGCAAGTCCAGCGGGGGCTTGTGAGGTGTTACACTCAGTGCAAAGATCTCCTCAACCACTGTCACACTTTTGCATGGAAGATCACACTACACCATGCCACACTAGCGACAGGGAGCCTTCCTACATTGACCTAAATGGCTTTCTCTTGTTCTTCAGGGCTGGTGGTGTGCCTAATTTCTCCTGGTACGCCAATCATGTGAAACCTCATGAGTTAGCATGGAAATCCTCCACATCACAGAGAAAAGGACACCGAATTACTATGGTTTTTATGTTCCAGTGAAGATCCCTGTTAACAGTATTCTCTTTGTAAGATTTGATTTTAAACATGAAGACTTTAGGAAGAGCGTGGGCTTGGGCCGGCGTCCAAGGCATTGCTTCAGCTCCATCCGCCAGCCTTCAGCACGATGGGCTCTGTTTCCAGACAACTGCGCACTATGTTTACATTTCAACGTCATTTACTGTTAAGGAGCAGGATAAACAATGTTGGGACAAAATGTGGGCCGCATCAAGATTAGCAACAGGCCAGACTAGACCTAATACACAAGGGACAAGTTTGAAACACTTCAATAATATAGTATCAGTCTCCGCCTGGGCCAAATACAGGTCAAGGACAGTATAGCTTCCATGACCTAAATGTGTAGGAATAGAATGATAATAATACCACCTCAATTAGGTCTACTAGCAAACTGTCCCCCAGTCCTCTCTTTTTCTCCCCCTTTCTCCCTCACTCAGAGACCACAGGAAATGATACAAGGTCTTCAGATTCTTTGTCTCCTATTACTGAATGGTCTGGTTATGAACATGGCTTCATGTTCACAACGGCCTGCATTGTGGTATTTAACACCTGGTGTAGACGGGACAGCACAAGATAATGTTGTGTCATGTGAATGCATAATGTAATGATGAGAATTGCTCTGGGAAACCCTATCTAGTTGTCTGTTATAGTGTGAAAATGATGAATAATGGATTATCTGACTGGCTGCAGTGTAATGAAGAATTTCGAAGCCGCTCAATTTCAATACATAGGACCTCTATGTCTGAAAAGGCCAAAACGATAGTTTCAGTTACAGGGTAGCAATTGGGAATTTGAGCATGGTGCCATCTGTTATGCCATTTGAGCCGTACTACACAGAATTGTTAGTACTCAATATTCATTTCATGCAGGACCTTTTTATTTTCCAAGCTGACTGAAGTGAAAAGCTTTGATTCAAGGATTCTCAAATAAGTGTTAATATTACAGGCATTGTGCTGCATGATTTGTTTGTTTTGTTTGTAAACATGGGCCTGAATCCTGAGATGAAAAAGTTGCTTTAATCAAGTTCTACCACTCAAATTATGTGTGTATAAATTATATACCTATAATTGATATAATCAAAAAGCCTGGATTGGGACGTGCTAATGTGTTGTAAGGCGTGGGGTGTCAGCAGGCTGTCAAACATTTTTAAAGCAAATGACTGCTATTTGAAGCCAGTGTAAATCTGGCTATGATTCAGAATGGACAACTTTGTAATTACTATAATTTAGAGAGGGGAACCTTTCAGATCTGCAATCCTAATTTATCATCAGAAAAACAGTGTTAAAGTAGGGAATTTTCACTTCACCAAGCAGTGTCTTCCACTGAATCTCACTGCCTCAAACATTAAGCATCCACCAGATAAGACACGACATGAAATATCCCGCTGCCAGACCTCAACCTTTACAAGAAATCTCTGCAGAGTGACTCAGAAATGGTTTCCCCGCACCCAGTTTTGACTTTGGACTTTGAGTCTTGCTGCTAGGCCCTTTATCCTTGGCTTCTCTAATAAAACATTATCCACCTCACATCTCTCTCCCAGGCATGTCAGGGAGCAGAGGTGACAACAGCAGCCTGCTGACCGATACACATGTGTCAAGCCATGGCCAAACCCTGTCTCTTCACACCCGGAATGAGAGCAAGACCTGAATGCAGTGCCAGCAAAACGTGCCACCTGTGCAAATAACCTCACCATTAAAGACACTTTGATAGAGGCTTTGACATATCGCTGAGAACAGAAAGAAAAGAGCAACTGATATGATGACCATGCATGACTAATAAAACACCGGCACCTTCCCCACAGCAATATGCTGAGCTTAGCTTAGCTGGAGGGCCTTTCTGCTCTCCATGCAGACAATCAGACCAATAAACTGACGTAACCTACAGAAATTATAGTGTGGCGTCATTTCTGAGAAGCAGAAGATCCAAATGTATCCGGAGTCTTTATATATAGATCCAAGTGTCTAATTGTGTTATAGCTCCCCTTGTTTTGCTTCCAGTCTCTCTTCCCAGATAGTAAATCGACAGACTAAAAAAAGGAGGAGGAGGAGGAGGAGACTCGACTCTGTTTATGTTCATACTGTCTACCCTCTCCCTGTTAGCGCTGCCATAGAGGGTCAGAGAGGGGTTGGTTGCCCCTTATTTCACATCAGGACAGACCAGGATAAACCAGTGAACATGGTGGTCTGCGTCCCCCCTGCCTTCATTCTGTTAGGCTACTTTCACTGCGACAGTGATTAATGAACACAGTTGCACTATGACTCTCTCCACAGCCACCCCCCTTGATGAAGAGCACCACAGGCTACTTGGTCAGCAGAATCTATCTTCCCTGTGACCTGAAGGAGGCTGTTTTCTGTCCTTCCCTTTGTGGCTGTATGTACAAGGGAGACAGCAGATGGAGGGTGGGCGGTCTGCTTTGCTAGCAGCCCTTTATTACTGGAGTAATGCATAGCCATTATGGGTGTTTAAGACGCAAGGCCTAGTGAACAGGGGGATGGGATACAGAAGGAAAGATGGAAAAGAAAGAGAGAGGCCTAATTACAGTAATGAACTCATTTTCTGTCTCTGCATGTCGGATGGTCCGGCTTTCATCTTGGTTCATCCAGAGAGGAGCGGCCCAGAGGTTCTGCCAGGTCTTAAAATAATCCTGTGACATTGTGGCCTGATTAAAGGTCCAGCAGATATTAATATGCTGTCAAAAAAGAGAAGACGTGCTGTCCACCATCCTGAGATTAATGATCCCCTATCACCGATGGGCTAGTTCACCAGAGCACGACAGATAGCATGATCTCAGCCCGCTGACAGCCTCACTAGACTAACTCTTTTTCCATTAGTCACTGCAGCAACCACAATTGTCACTCGGATGGCGGAGGGAAAGTCCCGCCAAACAAAGCTGCGGACTGTCTTTTTGCGGGGTTTTGGTTACAGCTCCGAATGATTATCATCCATGCCTGCAGTTAACAATTTCTGAGTTGTGTCGTGTGGGAAAACTGTGCAATACTTTGCTTCTCAGTTGCTCATGCTAAAACTGAAAAAGATGGAAATTCTGCAAAAAGAAATTCATGCAAATTAACTCATGATGCAAGCACGCTCCACAAAACAACATTACACCCACAAACACTCTACTTGATCGCCAGTTGCAAGCCCACTTTGTGCACAACATCGTTAAGACTAATCCACTAAGAGCTGGCAGCAATTCAAGAAATCAGGCAACATTCCCAAGAAGAAGGGACTGTCATCGTGCCCTTTGCATGTTCTTGGAAGGAATGCACCATGTCTTACTTGCCTGATTTGTTGGCAATGAGGCCTGTGAATTGTAGCAGTGACAGTCTGAAAGCTAAACTTATCACAATGACAACTCTCAAGACCTAAGGCCATGTTTCAAAATAGCTTGGTTGTGCTTTAAAAATCGGAGGGGCTGATGACGTAAAGGTTTAGCAGCTTGAGTACCGAGGGTGCATGAACTCACAGAGACGTCACTGCTGCAAATGGCTCAAAATATCAAGATTTACATATGTATGACCATCAGGAGCAATTTAGCCTTATTTTTCTGCCAGTGCTATTGAGTACACTCTCCACTCTTTGTGCATAATTAATGAGTATCATGGTATAATTTGGAGGTATAACTAGTGTCCTATGCAACCCAAAACATTAGTAAATCAGGGCCGGAGTGCTTGCTGCTGCACCAATATGTACAGTAACACAGGCAAAGCTGAAGCAAGAGTTGCTGTAGGAAAGCATATATCCCCTGCCTTGAATTTTCACGTTCTGTGTTAAAAGAGGGTGTCTTCTATAGGGTCTGGCCTATTGCACCTTAGGCCAAAGTCAAGCATGTTTGTTTAGCCCCCACCAGGCTGCTGAGCAACTCTGAGCCCAGGGGCAAACACAGACCTGTGATTATGAACAATTATCTTTAATAAAGCCTTGCGTAATTGACCTATATTAATGCTCCTCTGTGTTCGGCAAGCAGGAAGTAGTAGCTGGCCTCATCCCTGAGGAGCCTCGACCTCCAGAACTGAGGCCAAGTCTTGATGCAGTCATCTTCCCCTCCCTCAGCCAAACCAAATTAGGGTCTAATATAGGTTAGAGGCCGAGATGATTACTCCAATTTTCTAGCTCATGGACTTCATCACGTATGGAGTCAGATAGCATTTCAAGCAGAATGGTGTTTGTAAGTACAGCAAATGTACAAGTCCTTTTCAATTTAGCAGCAGTCTCAGTTATTTTGGTTCCACGTTACCAGACTTCAGCTGTGTTGTGCTGCAACGCTCCAGCCAGTCTGAGCTTTGGATGTGTTGTGTTCCTCATTAACACACAGAGGAAGGAAAACAGCCAAGTGGAAAGCAAACAAACCAGTAGGCACATTGTTTACCCTTCAATGCCCACCGTTTGATTCGACAATAAACTCACAAAAAACAATGAATCACATTCTATGTCATGTTACACCATATTTGATCAAATTTTCACTCCCACTATGTTAGTTTTTCGTTCTGAAAGGACCTGTGATTAAAAACAACATGGGAGCTCTGTTTTCAGTCCTCTTTTGTGAGCAGCTGTTGTAACCTTGAGGTGGGAATGGGAGGGGTGTATGTGATGGTTTTGGGCAGGACAGATATTAAATTCCTAACACTTGCGGTCAGAGGAGGAGGGGCATGGAGGGGTGAACGGCTGCAACCAGACACGGGCATCTCCAATTTGACAAAAACACTTTGTTTCTGCTCCACTGGAGCAATTCTTTACCTTAACTGGGTTATTGCAAAGGAAAATGGGAGGTTAAGAAGAGAAGTGAGAGTGGCGGAGAGGGAGGAATGCTTGATGGCAGAATGGGAGTTTTGCCAAACCTTGCTCAAAGAGATTCACGCAATTAAACCACAGAACCAATTAATTGGGCGATCTTATCCTTGAGAGTTCATTATTGGGGCCTGGGAAACCAGGCATTCCATCTTCCCCAAGTCCCTGCATAACCAGAAAGGGCACTTGTAAAAGGGTGTTAGTGTGTGTGTGCCTGTGACTATGATGGTATGAACCAAAGAAAACCAAATGCGCCATTCTCCTTCATCTTCTTTCATCTGCTGGTCCCACAATTCAGCCCCTCAACAGGGAGGGATCTCCCACCAGCTGATACTCAAATTAGCACTGATGCTAAAGCCCTGCCATTAATGACCAACCCACCCTTTCCTGAACACGGCTATAACTCAGCTGGTAAAAATCCGTTCGTCCAACCCCACCCCCTTCTTATTGTAGTCGGACCACCAACCGAACACCCCGATGTGCCAATACTGCCTGCAGGGGAGTAATGCTGAGATTTTAATGGCCATTGTGAATGGAGGGTCACACCCTCAGTGGGAGGTAAGGAAACCAATGAAATGAGTTCCAGCCAGCTGCCTTATCGGGCCTGTCATGTAGCAACGGACAGCAAACCGTATCCTGCCCGGTTATCCTCAGAAAATACTCACATTGCGAATTTAACAAGCACAGAAGCGTAGTATTAGTCTGGGTTAAGTGGGGTTGACTCATTCATTAGGCGCAGAATTAATTCATCCACTGGAGAGGAAGTAGGGATGTTATTGCCGCTAACCAGACAGAAAGGAGGTGAGTCAAACTCATCCACCAAGGCCCACTGCTGCCTCTCTATTCCACCCACTCCCATCGTTCCCATCACCCTCTCTGCTCTCTTTTTCTCCGTCTATGAGTGCTCTCCATATTCCTCGGCTAAAAATCATCCCGTGAGTGTTTTGCGGTGTTTTGTCAACGCCACACTGACCACTCTGACATAATTCACTTTACCTGGCAAACCCCACACTCCAACAGCGAGCTGACACCGATACCAACAATGGGCAGGCGAGCAGCAGAAGAGGCGGAGAGGACGGTGAGGAAAAGCAGGGAGAGAAGTGTGTGTGTATGTGTGTCTCAACACGGGCAGCGACTGAAGGAGAGAAAGGCGATTAGGGGGGTTTTTGTTTACATCTCGGAGCACACAGACCTGAGGTGACCCAACAGCAGAAGAACAATCAGTAGAGGAGATAAAAAAGGAGGTCAGACAGCAGGGAGCAGATGCATGCCCTGCCCGTCTCCTCTTTCCCCCCGGCCTGCCTGGGTCTGACTGCAGTGTGGGAGATGCCCACTTTCTCTGATGCCCAGTCAGAGCCGCAGGTGCACGGCGCTGTGGAGACCAGAGCCTCTATCAAACAATCACTTCAGTGTCTGCAGAAATATAACCTCTGGCGTGCGCACTGCTTCAAACGGCATCTGTATGCCCGCTCTGCGTTTTCATCTGTATGGAACCCAGAAAAAAAATCCTTTCACCTGCCTCACTACTAAATCAAGCGTACGACTTGGCAATGTCTGCAAAATGCATGCTGCTTCACCACAGTATGAGACTTAAGTATGTCTAAAACAGTCTGAGCAACAAATTTAAAGGAACAAGAACACCAGAAATACAAAAAAAGAGATTTTCTTAGTGCAGCCAGTCCATCCAGATAGTTTCTATGTGGTCTGGTGAGGTTTCCGGTCTGCACTGATCTTCTCTGTCTCCCTTTACCCCAGTACAATGGGCCTGGATGGGTGCTCATTTGTGGTTGTCAAATCATAAAAAAATTTGCATGTGAACAAACTCAGCACTAGCAGCTCATAATCCACAGCCCTCGGGGGTGCACGAGTTTCGTCGAGAACTATTTCCTGCCCAAGAACACCAGCAAACTGTATTCCACTGTTCCGCTGCATTGGAATGCCAGGAGACAGGGGAGACTGCGGCAGGCTGGAAACCTCGCCAAATAACACAGAAACTATACGGATGGACAGACCGCACAAGAGGGAAAATATCTTTTTTTTTTTCCTTTTTGTATTTTGGGTGAACTGTTCCTTTAAAAAGAGATATAGCTGTGTTGTCTGATATCTGTTCCCGTGGCCGCAGCGCTGAGCCAAGGTCACGCTCCTCCAACCGTCACCTCGCCACACCTCATCTGTCAACAGTTCTCCTGCCAGCCATAAAACTAAACAAAAGATAGTCGTTTGGTCCGTCATGGACTTTGTGGTTTGGACTGGCTGCTTATTTGTGGCCGTTGTCTTATCATCCACACAGCTAACAGCAACGAGCGAATTTTTCTACAGGAGATTTTCCAGCGCACCCCCCGACTGAGCTCTGCTTGATGTTAGCAGTAGCTCCGTCTGGAATGTGCTGGCCGATGTGTTCGGAGGACAGAGTTCACCCATGGCCCGACTCCATTTCTTTTACTTCAGGAATACCGAGTATTTACCGAACATAAACGGCAAATGTTAAATTCTTTTCATTCCCTGTGCACAGTCAAATCTCATAATATCTACCATATGCTCCATTACAGACAAAGGAGGAGGTCTGCTCGAGGAAAGTGGGTTGAAACACAATTTTGTTTTGAAGCCCGGGCAGCCAAGCTACGCTGGGAGCTGGTTGCACTGAACCGGGAGCTGGGAGAGTCAAGGTAAATCCAATTATGGCGAAACTGATAAAAACAATGTGATTTCATATACCAATCATGTTCTCTGGAAACACCAATTTAGTGTTTGAAAGCACTCTTATTGATTGGGTTGTAAAATAAGTCCGTTTTTTTTTTTTTATTTAAGCATTACAGCAGCGTTTATGTTTCTAAAACTGGCAACAAAAACAGTTTTGGAGTCTTATTAATGTCTTTAAACATCCACAATAGAGCTTAAAAAAATAGTTATTTATAACTATTAACTATAACAGTGTATCTGATGAAAACTCTCATACATACATCAGCTATACTGTTTCGAAATTCCAGTGCCAGATTATGCATTACCAGATGACAGTTATTGATAAAATCGCATTACTGCTGCAGCACTGGAATGACGACTCGTACGTGCCAAGATCAACATAATTACTAACAGCAACCCATCAAGCAGGAGCTTAACCGCAGTGCTGATGGTAACCTCAAATAATCACGCTGACAAGGTGTGGAGCTGAGCTACGGGGCGATTTCATGATTCGGAAAGAATGGAGCACTTGTCCTGAGAGTCGGATTCAGCCTCTGGCTCCTCTCAGACAAAATACCACAATAGCAGCGGGGCTGGCTGTAGGTGCCGGGGGAGAGGGGCAGGTCTCCTCCTCGCCACACTGAATATGGGAGTCTCCTACGCCGCTGCCCTGCCAGCTGGCCGCCTGCCCAGCTCCTGCCAGGCAGCACACTGCCATTGTCCTTTAGTTGTTTCAGGGTGATTTGAGAATGAAAATAGAGGGACAGGACAACAGATTTTCCCTGTGTATCTGTTCATTCACATGAGGACAAAGAACAACACCACCAAGGTAAACAGAGATATCCACAATCCTCCAACCTGATTAGTGACTTTGTAAACTTAACTAAAAGATGAAGCAGAGTGATGCAAAACTGCTGAAATATGGTGTTATTACAAATGTGACAAGCAGACCCATCACAAGCTGCTTTGTCAAAGGACTCGTCTGCAGCAACCAGCATTTGTATTGTCCGCCCAAGATACGCATGCATAGTTTTAGATGTCATTCTCTGAGCCTCATTCAGGCCTTGCAGTCTGATTCTCCTCTATGTTCCCAACAGAAGGAGATCGTGTTTGTTCTTGGCTGTTCCAGCGGAGCCCCACTGACAGGGAGCGCTGTGCCGTGGCCCTCCTCCAAAAGGACCATCTGTCCCCCGGACCGGGCCTGGCCGTGCCGGCCCTCACTTCTATGGGGCGACAGGGAGGGACGGGCAGGGTTGATGCGGCTCAGCAGGCCTCCAGAATAAACCACCACCTATTACCATCAGCGCACATTCCCCCTCTGCCACCTCCCGGCGGCCTGCTGCTGCTTTCCCTGCTACCTCCGCATCAATGACAGCCTGTCAGTGGAAGCCGCTCTCTCTCGCGGGGAGGAGAGAGGAACAGTGAGAAGAGCCCTCCCATCTCTCTAATAGCAATCTGTTAAAATTGGAGCGAGGAGTTCTGAAAGTGTCGCCGCTTCGTTCTCACTCCGCTCCCCCGCGAAGGTCAGTCAGAGTCCATATTGTCACATTTTCACTGAGGAACAGCGGAGCAGAGGAGGGAAGTGGGGAGGGAGAGCTGCGGGACACTGTTAACACACACACACACACATTTCCACCAACACACAACGTCAGTCAGAGAGCCACATTTACACACGCTGACCGAGATAGCGACCCCAGGATGTGTCAAAGCTGCGGAACATCCCTCCCTTCCTCTTACTCACTTCAACAGTACTTATTTTCTCTTCAAAGTTTGTTGTTCACTGTTTTCGGTTCTTGTGTTGCTGACAGAAACCTGGCAGACAGAGAGAGAGACGGAGAGAGAGAGACAATTTGGACTTTCGGGCAGCCGCTGTGAGCTGACAGAGAAGCCTTACTCAACCGGAGGAAGTGAGAGGACGATAGCGGCGGGGATGACAAGAGTAAGCACAGATACACAGATGAATCACGCGTTTATTCACCTCTCAGGAACTGGCCATTTGTCAGTCCTTGCCAGAAAAACACAGCCTCTTCTGACAGGGGCTACAGGCTAGACCACCCAAACACACCACGCTCGCAAAAATAATAGTGTTTTTTTTTTTTTTTTTAGCTCATGCTATGTTGAACATAAACACAAGGCAAACTGAGGTACAAATATATTATTTTTTCCCCCAATGATGAACATGGGATATTGACCGTTGCCATGCTTACCTGGTTAAAAAAAAGTCCTTTATCATCAGAGCCATAAATCCTAAAAGCATGGGACACAAAGCCCTCTGAGCCACTGGGATAATGAGCCCACTGCGGAGATGCGATCCAACTGCATTAAATCCATCAGCCACTTGTTGAGCGCAAGGCATCCAAAAACACACATAAGAGAGAGAGAGAGAGAGACAGAGAGAGAGAGAGAGA
>OMLF01010958.1:0-10216 GCA_900302615.1 Holocentrus rufus
GGAACCAACTAAATGAGCAAAGCCCGGACACTTCTTACATGTGATTTAAGGGAGAGTAGCTAATCCAACTATAAATGGAGGAATCTCTGTCTGTCTGTCTGTCTGTTCCCACAACTGTTCATCCGATCGACTTCACACTTGGCAGGTATATTGCTGAGGAAGTGCAGTGCCGAGCGTGATTTTTTTTTGGATGCACCGCCAAAAATTGATTTTCTAGTTGTTAGTTATCGTCATTGTTGACTGAATGTAAAAGACAGAAGTCAACTGCGAGGGCAGTGCAACACCCGGGCAGCCCTCAGCACACACACACTTTGAGTTTCAAAGCACATACATGCAAGAGTTATGTAGTTTATAGTCAAAAAAGGGCAGTGGTGGCAAGCATTTTGTGATTTATCTTTGCAAGATAAATGTCCATGTGAAGCCATCGCCCACAGACTAACGTTACTGGAGAGGAGCAGCGAACTCCAACAGTAACAAACAAGACTGACCAACACACTGCAGCCTCCAGAAAGCATTAAGGTCTAGTTGCAGCCTTGGAGCCACAGCGAGGGGACCTTTTTTGTTCCCACATTAAAACACCACATGGCTATGTTTAACAGGAAAGGAGGTTAAGGTTAAGGTTAGGGTTAGGGTTTCGGAATGGGCATAACCATAAACTTTAACCATGCTCATCACGGAAAAACAAAGGTCCAAGCCTGCAGCCAGACCCTTCTGTCTGAAAGCTGCCAGCAGCAACACTGCAGGCCGAGCAGTCAGTCCCTTCAGACATATTGAAAGGGCACTGCACTTTAGTTAAGTGAAATTCTCAGCGCAATCAGGGTTCATGAAAGTAGCATTAGTGAGGACTGCATGAAAAATATCTAAAAGGTTTTTGCTTAATACCAAAATACAAACCTGTATGGATGTGCTCATGAATATTTTTGAGTTCACTTGTGCTCTAATCCTTCGTTCCCCTTTCTCCAAGATATTGACCATGACATTTGATATGAAGTGCTTTTCATTAGCTCTTATATTAGCCCTTTGGGAAGACTCACTTAACTATGCTGCTTGTTTTAACTTAAGAGCCACAGCAAGTACTGTGTGTTATGGAGAATCATATGCTGCAAGGAAACGGTTTTATAATGCATGAGTCTAATTATTGAATTTTTTATTGGCAAGTCCTCATGCTTCACTAACTACGGTTTAAGCATTCTGCATTATTAAAGTTTGGATGATATTTTTACAACATGGCCACTAAGATCTTGTAAATGCACCTCGAGAAAAAATAGTGCAGCTTTCTTTAAGGCTGGGAGTAAAAAGCATCTGCTGTGAAATGTAACGGTAGATTACTTTTTATTAATTATTACAGCGATTACTACAGCAAATATGGCAGTGCTGGCAAAATGAGAATCGAGATAATTGCCAGCTATTGTGAATTGAAATACACTAATTATCTTTTATCACCAGCTGGCTGGCAGCTTGTCGTAAGTCATTTTGCTTCAGACTACAGAACAAAATGTCAGTTTTACCCTTTTTTCCTGGCCTCATTATAAGCAAATTACTCCATGTGAAGACGTACTTAATTTTACGTTTTTCTTCATCATATTTTACTTTCACAGCTCAAACACATTTTTCACCTCTTGTGCACCAATAGCAGAACAAAACACACAAAAAGTGTTTCAGGAAATCAGCTACAGTTTGAAATAACACCATGACGGTAAACTGACTTTATAAATTAACTTTACCTAAATTTTAGTAAAAAAATAAATGGAAAAATGAATGAATGAATAAATAGATAGAGCCTCACTCGATCATGATTGGACCAAAATAATCACATTTGGAAAACAATGAAATAAGTGCCATGTGTAATATTTTCAAATATACAGCTTGCTCTAACTTAAAATAGAATGATAACTTCATGATTTACGTGTTTATTTATGTCTCATAGTAATTAAAAATTAACTGTGCAATGAGAAATTAGTTTTTATAGATAGTAACCTAAAGAGAGCTCAACAAGCAGCGACTGTGACGTGGAAGACGGAACCGTGACTTGATACCGTGGATGTTTGTATTGCATTTTTAGTCTTGGTTCCAGAACCATTACACCCCTAATAACACTTCATTGTACAACACCTCGAAAAGTATTCTTCTGCAGAATGATTTTTTTTTTTAAAGTTACATGAAACTTTAAAAGGGCACAATGATTGAAAAATGTGTCTGTGGGGTGTTAAAATCTCACTCTGGGCCAGCTGTTGGACTCATGTAAGAGCCAAATATTGACAAAGACGAAAAATCAATCCCTAGCGATGATGCATATTTAATCACCATGTCAGTTTAAATGACTTCTGGAGCATTGTGGTATTGAAACATGATTTTTTCCCCTTTAAGATGATTCATACTGGAGCCAAAACACTCAGGCTTTTATATTACATCGAACAAAACATAAAACTGGCACCGAATTAATTACACATGAGGATTGTTGCTCAATTTCCCAGTGAAACTGGTTGTTTGAGTCTCAAGAAATCACAGTTTAAGCAGATCAAGAGTCTCATCTGCCAAGGAGAAGATGTCAAACACTGAAAACAAGGTCTGAAAACTGTTTTTAGATCCAGTTTTCTGTTCTCGGCTGTGGATTCTCACAAAGTGTTTATAATGTCGGAGCATGCTTAGTTAGCAGCCATTAATGGACGTAGCGTTGGTGAGTCGGATGTCCTTGGGCTGACAGAGGAGACGGAGCAATCTCAGAGTCTGGAGCAGGAAGCAAATCGAGGCGGACAGGAGGTGATGTCGTCAGCTCTGTAGGGATGTCTGTCGGTGCTTGTGGTTGTCAGAAGAGGCGAGTGTAATCAGTGAGCAGGGTCTTCAGAGCATCTGAAGTGTATCGCCGCAGTGTTGAGACAGAGCTTTCTGAGAAACGGGCCTCCCAGAAGAGAGAGCAGACTGTCCTTCATTTAGAGAGAGAGAGAGAGAGGCGATGGAGGAGTCTGGCAGAGATGCTCAGTCTGCACAACAGGTTGTGACTGACAATGAAAGTGAGGAACACTTAGGATAGAGTGTTGTCAGATACGGCCCAGTAAATGGTTTTGCACCCCGGGCAGGTGTAGCAGTTAATTCCCCTGCTGGATTAGGATCTCGTCTTCTCCTCAGCTTTCTGGTCTCATTGGAAAACAAATACCAAGGCGGGTGATCTGCCCTTTCTTCTTGAACCCTTTACATGAGACTCCATAATGGGCACCCTGAGATGAGTCACTTCATAGGGCATAGGCTTCGTCTTTTTCTTTTCTCCATCACATCACAAGGCGCCGTGCTGTTTTTCATATCAACAAAATGCAGGAATTTCTTTGTTTGCATGTTTTGTGCATGTAAAGCTTCAAAAGGAGCGAAGTCCACAGGGCGTTTTCTGCCCTGATTGGACCAATCCGGTGCTTTTTCACACCCTGTTGAATGACCTCATTCTGGGGCCCCATGTTCTTACATTGCATGATTGACAGTTGCCCTTGGCCTGCATTTTGCAGGGGGATCTGTTGATGTTGTGGTCTTCTGGAGACCGAGCTGCTGCATTGATAATGCAGCCGGAGACGGTGTGAGCTGGCAGCCTCGTCTCAGGGGACGGCGGCGCAGTCACACAAGGGTAATTACCAGAGCAGGGGGGGTGAGGGGCAGATGAAATGATTTCAGCACCTCTGAATTAAACATGCTCCAAGGAATTGGAATAATCCACAGGCTTCCATACTGCAAACGCAGAACCTACCACAGTGCTCTTTATAATAAAAGAGCACACATGGTATTTCCAGGTGTGAATTTTGTCAGATTTGAAAGGGGGAAGCTTCACATATTTGATCTCTGCACCACTGAATTAAACATGCACCAAACAGTAGGGACCATCCACATGCCGCCTCACTACAAACACGACCGTCCACAAGGTTTTTAATGCACTTCGTATCACAATGTGTGAATTTTTCTGAATTTCAAAGGCGATGTCTCTCTATTTGATTTGAGCACCACTGAATTAAACATGGATGAGGGACAATCCAGAGGCCTTTTCAGCGCAACATGGGAGGCGGTGTTCTTGACAATAATGGACTAAACATATTGCCTCCATTTGTGAAATCTGCTGCTTTTTGTAGTGGATGTTCCCTTCTGAGATTCATAAGGGCTTTTCTGTGTCTGTGTTAAATCTATATGATTTAAACCAATGTTAAAAATCCCCACTTGCAAGATTTACTGCATGCTTTCGACGAAAAGGTTTGCCGCCTGTCTCCCCTCTCCTCTTCTTTGGAGTTTAGTTCATGTAATGTGGACTCTCTGGCTGGTTTCCCTTAGTGGTAAGATCATTATTTTTTACTGCAGCCCAGTAGACAACAATGATGTCATATTTAAGCTGCTTTTTAGAACGGGGTTTTGTTTTATTGTCCTTCTTTTACAGAAACCACCATCTACTAATGGATCTGGGTGGGTGTTATTAACTGGCAGTGCCTTCTTAATTTGAACAACCTGTCATTTCTGTTCGATCTATCCAGCAAGACAATAAGACATTTTCTCCTCGGCTTTGCTGTTGGTCTTTTGTCTCTGTCAACAGTGAGAGTTATTTCCTCAGTGACTGAGTGGATGAGATATGGAGTTGAGTGACATAATGCAATTCAAACAAGGCCAGGTATTTTATATGCAGGCTGTGTATCTCTGACTGACAGCATGCATGTCACACAGTGCGACCCCTCTCATCAAACCCTCATTTGGGACTTGTCAAAATCCACTTAGCACTCAGACACGAATGCTTAAGCTCCTCCAGTGATCCTCCTTTTCTCTTTAGGGGGCCCACAGGGCTGTCGATCCAGCCTGGCCTCTGGGGTGCTCTGCAACAGCACTCACTCTCTCTCTCTCACACACACACATGACTGTCCAGTTTCATAATTCAAATACACATCACTATTGACAGATGAAAACCTTGAAACTCCAGTTTGTTTATTTTCTTGTTTTCATTTTAATTGAAGGATTACGGGGTCAGGTATTGGTTTGGAAAATTCGACACCTCATTATCTCTGCCAGGAGATCATGCATTTGGTCGGGTGTGTCTGTGTGTCTGTCAGCTAATCTTGCAAACTCCTGGGCGTATTTTTTTGTTTGCACAGTTATGACTGTATAAGGAAGAATCTCTTGTGGTTGCAGTGATTCAAGAACTTTGTTCTTGCTAATTCTGCTCCCTCACTCTATTCAATGCCTAACTCACTTGACCATCTCAAACTACTGAGCCTGTCAGCCTAATAGCCTATTTTTTAAATCCTATTGTAGCTGTATTTTGCTCAGATTTTGCTCAAAAGCCAAAAGTAGCCTTTGACTGTGATATAATAATTATTTGAAATATATCACGATAATTATTGATATTGACTGACATGATACATTTTATCATAATAAAATTCTTATCATATCTGTCACAGTCTCAAAAGGCTTTATGGGTCCACAATATAGAAAACAAAATGAAAAGCCAAAAGGGTAAAATATGGAAGAGATGGTGGGAGGGATCACAGAGAACGGGAAACCCCTTCCAGACCGGCCAGGAGTGCAGTGGGTGCCAAGCGAGCAAAAACCAGCTCAAACCAAATCCATTCAATTCAATAAAACTAATTTACTCCATTGCATAGTGCTGTAAAGTGGTTTCATTCAACAAACACAGGTGCTAGTAAAAGTTTGGGTTTCAGCTGGCATCAAATTTGAAGTATCTGCACCCCTGCGCCTCAAATTTTCCAACTGATGCGATGCGATGGTCAGTGATCATGAGGACTGGCCTCTCCTCATACACATTAATGTCTCTCATCAGTGTCTCTCGCTCTCTTCAAGGTAGAGCGATCTCCCCAGGGGTCAAAGCTCAGATGAGCGCTCAGGCGCTGCGGCTTGGCACAGACAAAATCAGGAGACTTGACGGTGATATGAAAGGATCTGGCTGACAGACAGACGAATGGCGTCCTTCCTCCAGCTCCCTTGTGCACCGAGGTGACGAGCAGCCCTCTGCTGTGTAGCCAGGCGGAAAACTGCCCTTTCTGGCATTAGCTGCGTTGGCCCTTGGCACCTTGTGCAGAATGTAGCCCTCCACCATCTCCAGCATCCATCTGCAGCTCAGCGTAATCTCCAGCCTCCTGCAGCAGATCTGACACTGGCATTGTTGCCTCCCGCTGCCACTTCTGCTCACAAGTCAGAGATCAGTGTTTGAAGGTGAAGATTAAAGACAGTTAGGTCATGACAAAGATGCTCAGGATTTTTTTTTTCATCCCCCTTAATCTCACTGTTAGATACCACAGGCCAAGAAGGAGGTCACCACCCTAATACCTTAAGGTTGTGCAATGATGTATTTGATGTGTAGATAGAAGATGGCAGTGAGCAGAGGTCAAGAATCCCCTCACTCAGCTTCTGGATCTGCTTAGAGATGTTCTTCATCATTCTGTCATCTTCAATATAGTACACATCCTTCTTCATGGAGAATGCCTGGACTTTGTATTTCATCGTTTCTGCACAGTTCATAGGAATTTTGCAGTCAGCATAGATTTTATTCTTCTTTTTCCTGCAGAAAACATGGCGGAATTTAGATTTTTTTTTTTCATCGATTCAAATGCACAAAGATGAAAAGCATCATCGCCCTTACTACCCTCATCCTCAGTGTCTCTCACTGACCAGCAAATGTGAAGCTCGTCGTTGTAGGGTTGCTATTTGCTGCCACCTGCTGGTGCAAAATCCGCCAGTGTTGCCATGAGCCTTTCTTTAAACAGTTGTACTTAATGCCTATTTTCAGCCTTGAGACAATTTAAGACTGTTTCTTTTGTAAGCTCATTCTTGGAGTATTTCGTCTCTGTAAGATATTATTTCGTGGAGAGGGATGGGAAAGATGGCAGTGAGAGGGCTGGTTGGCATGCAACAGGGTCATGAGTCAAACCTACCACGTTTCCACTGTGCGGTGTAAACCTTAGCCTGTTTAAATACCAGGACGCTCTGATGTAGGCCAAGTTTTATTGTATCATAAATGCAGCATGGAGAAATCAGCAGTCTGCGTGCCATGTTGTCCTTTCTCTGCCCTTCATTCTCTCAGTCTTTCATTATTGAAGATCCACAGACTAGGCCGACTGATATTGGCTTTTGAAGCAGATCATATTTTTGCCCCGAAGCTGCCAGTAGAGATGGGATGTGCTGAGATTCAGTATCTTTAAGAATATTTTCATACCAAAAAATGACACGTATGCAGTATTTTGACCTGATTTGCCGGGCGGAAAAGCTTCTGAATGAGCATTTAGACACTGTGGGACACAAACTCTCCACTGATGCCAATAACAGTAAAATCCTTGTAAGTAGGTTAGTAGCTCTTTAAAGCACCACACTTATTCTCTTGATTAGGAAACTTGATTAGGCTTTTAAATGAAGAATTACGCTAATGAACACGCAAACAAATGTGCAAAGAAAATATGTTTCCTATAGGCTTTACAGGCTGTTTTTGTGTAGCTGTGGTCTGACAGGAACCACCATCATGCCATTCCAATATCGTGAACTTACTGCAGACATACACATTCTCTCACACACACTGAAGCTCAGCAGAGGTGGTGGTTTATTTGAACATGTGAGTCAGCCAGTCCCTGTGGGCCGCAGCTGGAGAGAGAGCAGAGCACCCCACCCAGCAGCCCCAGCGTCATATGTGGTTGTCTTCCCCCCTCCTTCAGCAGCCTTCTTCTGATTTATGCGTGCGTACACCCCTCCCCTCCTCTTCAGGATGTATTGTCCTCACTACTCACTGAACTGAGTTAAAGTTTCTAAAAACCTCCATGCAGCGTGTTGGAACTTAAGAGTCAGCCAGCGCCGAGCCGCTTCTGTTGGCAGCCGGATGCCTGTTTGTGGTGAGTGCATTTTTATGTTGCAGGGGGAATGTGGACGACTGCATCGGCTGGTAGCTTTATGTCGACTCGCCGGTAGAGATTTCAATTCATGTAGCCTCGTTTTCAGATGATCGATTCAGACTTTCGCTGAGGGGTTTAATTGCTGTTTTTGTGCGTCGATGAGCTCAATAGAAAGAATCGAAACAAGTCGGTGCTTGTTCTCAACATGATCTTTTGAAACACCAGTCAATAGTCTTGTTTAAAGACAGCAGTCAGTCAGTGATGCTGTCAACATGTGGTTCCTCTGCTGATCTTATATTGACAAACTCTTTGAATTATGTTGTTGGTTTCATTTCCAGATTAACAACAAGGCTTTAGTCAGTGTTTGATAAAGCTTATTAAAGTGATTTATTCAATATCTTGCTTGAATTAAGTTCATTACAGAGAATATAAAGATGCAGACTTTTCCTCTGACAAAGTTTTTCAGCCCTGTCTGGAGCTCTGCTACATTAGGCCAGATGTGGTATTTCTCCATAACATAATGCCTAACAGACCAGGGTTAGATGTCATTTACAGATATTTCTCCGTGTTTGTTTTAATCTACTTGGAGCACCAGACGGGTGGAGTTTACTCCATCAGATAAGGTGTCAGTCATAGAAAATTGACTTTCAAATCGTCCAGACTTCCTGACACTCTTTGTATTGTCTTGTGAAATAAAAGCCGACCACAGTGTCTCCGTCTCCAAGCAGGATAAATCAAGACAAATTACTGGCTAATTCTCTCTGACCCGGGCCTGGTGTCCTAAATGGTCGAGGCAGGGCAGAGGAACTGTAAAAACACTCATTAGGCGCTCGGGGGCCCCGGGGGCACGTGGATCTTTTGTCTGCCTCTGAGATGCTCAACTCCCAAGAAATGCGACACCACACTCTCAGGCCTCTGTGGTTGATGTCTCATGCTGCAATGTTGGTTTTGAGACCGTTCATTTGTAGATAGAAGGAAATGTAACGCGCCCTGGAATGCTTTCCCAAAAGCCCAATTTTAAAAGTATTCTATGCATGAAAAGTTGAAATCTGTTCCCATACACTGAAGCTCTGTTTACTGTTTACGACCACGATGCATACACGCACCATGCCTAATAAGCACTCAGGGCGATGCAATATCATGTGGCTGCATCACAATAGGCTGTTTATGTGGATCAGTGGCAGTCTGAGGCAGAAGAGTGGCTGCTGCCAGGCACAGTGCAGCGCTTCTCAGCCGGCCGCAACCTCATTTCTTGACTTCATGAAAAGCAGCCAGATTTTCGGGCCATACTCAACCCCGGGGCATGTCATTTACCAAATGAATGGCCCTCTTTTCCGGACAGTTGAGCCAGTCACAGTCCATCCTACCACGAGACAAGTGAGCCCACAGTATTACTTTTCACAGCGGCGGACTGTTTTGAGCAGGCGCATTTGCATACCTTCAGGGAATGGCATGAGGGAAGCATAATAATAATAATTGTGTGTGGCGCAGTTTACAGACGCCCTGGATGCCTATTATTGAAAGATCAGACACAGTTAGGTAGAACACAGCTGGTGTTTGTCTGTCCAGGCTCAGATCAGGATAATGCATCACAAGGCACATTATTTAGTTGTTACATCGCACACAATATGTCTTTTTTCTTATTTTTGCATTGTGTAATGTCCAATTCTCTTGTTTGTATTTGCTTTTGTCTGTATCTTATTCTCTGCTGCAGCAATAATGCCATTTTCTGCACAGGGTTTGATAAACTTTCATATAATGTAATTGAATCAAGGGAAGCAATTCATATCATTTTTTTAATTTATTTTTTTTATGAATTACCCAGAACTTAAAGAATTGATTGAGCTATTTGCATAATGTTTCCTGTATGAACAAATTTACTCAAATAGGAAAACCATTTTTTGATATTTGTTCAAATTTATGTGATTTTGAGGCACATAAGTGGTCTTAAACATGGTCAAATCCCTTATAAGAAAAAAAGAAAAAAGAAAAGAAAAGCTCAAAAAAAAAAATCCCCCCCAAAATATTCTACCATTGTTTTATCCAGGCCTGGATCTTTATGTGTATATTTTGGTCCCAACGGTCAGTAGGTCATGAAACTCAGCAAAGAGATCCCACAATGATATATCACTTATTTGTCTTCTTCCCGCATGGCAAGAGGCTCATAACCTCAGGTAGCACAATTGTAGGAAGCGAAGAGTTACAGCAAGGAGATTTTTGCCTTCTGTCAGGACAAAGATGCATGTGGCCGAGTGACTCTGCCTCTTGTGATTTACGGTCGGCTGAGCCGCGGCCTCTCGAGTCGACTCATGATGGCTGTAAGAGAGCCGGGCGAGAGTCGTAGCTGCGTCACACGGCCCTTCCTC